>CAUYTI010068400.1:0-13710 GCA_963575145.1 Galago senegalensis | reverse complement strand
GCCAGTCTCCCTTATGTTTTTACTTTAAACAAAATCAATTGTATATGTGTTCCTCAACCTTCACACTAAATTGTAATCTTAAATGGTAGCTTCCTAATGTTACTTGACTTCTTTGTATATGTGTTAAATTCTTATTGAATGTTTGAAAGTATATAAGGTAATCAGTAAAGTTTAGCTGAGCCACCAACCAGAGCAAGTCCCGGTCTCCCTTTAAAAAAAAAGAATCTCAACAGGCAGTTGCCTTTTTCTTTGTGCCAAGGTTCCTGATCCTTACATAGGATCACCAATTTCAAACTGTTTACCCTTTTTATCCTATACTCTCATTCACTCACCAGACATGCTCTGGATATTTACAATCTGCTAATTTACGTTAGGAGCTAGGATGCAAATGTTCATAAGACAGTGCTCCTTTTTTAAAATGAACTCATAATCCAGCAGCTAATTCTAGATGGGCTCATGATTCTCACTGGCAATACATTCATGATTGTCAAATAGAAAAAGGGTTTTGCATTGCAATTTTGCAATGTAATGAAGGTTACCAATCAGTTTTCTCCAGTTGGTGGCAAAGAGGTCAGTGAGATTCTAAGCATGACAGCTTTGCCTTACGGGAGGTATTCTGTGGCTGAGAGGTGGCAGGGCAAGGGCCTGAGAGCAGCCTGTAGGAGCTGAGTATTATATTATCCCAGCCAGCCAGTAAGAAAACAGAGGCCTATGGGAGGTGCCTGTGGCTCAGTGAGAAGGGCACAGGCCCCATGTATTGAAGGTGGAGGGTACGAAACCTGCCATGGCCAAATGCAACAAATAAACAGCTGGGTGTTGTGATGGGTGCCTGTGGTCCCAGCTACTTGGGAGGCTGAGGCAAGAGAATCACCTAAGCCCAAGAGCTTGAAGTTGCTGTGAGCTGTGATGCCACAGCATTCTACTAGGTGGTCAAAGTGAGACTCTGTTTACAGAAAGAAAGAAAGAAAGAAAGAAAGAAAGAAAGAAAGAAAGAAAGAAAGAGAAAGAAAGAAAGAAAACAAAGGCCTCAGACCTACAACCTAAAGGAATGAAATCTTCCAGAGATGGCTTGGTACCCATAACCATGTTTCCCCTAAAATAAGACACTGTCATATATTTCTTTTTTTTTTTTTCCAAGAAGACACACTAGGTCTTATTTTCAGGAGATGTCTTTTTTTTATTAAGTATAATACAAGAATCTATATTTATTCAAATACAGTTAAGTCATCTTCTTCTGGAACCTGACAAAGGAAGCCGACCCTGTTGATGGGGCTGGAGCTAATGATGCATGAACTTCTTTCCCCTAGCTGTTACCACATGTGCACCTGCACAAGTGCGGAAAGGCTGGGAGAAAGGAGGTGTGGCAGATAAAAGGTATTCCAGTCTTTCTTACTGCTCTGTGCTGAAATGCATGATATGGCTATGCAGATATGCTGCATAGCCACGCCCATCACTAGGTCTTATTATGGGGTAGGGCTTATATTCAACAAATGCATAGAAATCCTGCTAGGGCTTGTTTTTTTGGTAGGTCTTATTTTCAAGGAAACATGGTAGCACATTGCTTACAGTGCCAACCACATACCCTGAAGGTGTTGGTTTCAAACCCAGCCCAAGCCAGCTAAACAATTGCAACAAAAAAATAGCCTGGCATTGTAGCAGGCACCTATAGTCCCAGCTAGTTGAGAGGCTGAGGCAGGAAAATCGCTTAAGCCCAGGAGTCTGAGGTTGTTGTGACCTGTGACACCATAGCACTCTACCAAGGGAGGGCAAAATATTGAGATGCTATCTCATAAAAAAAAAAAAAGAATATAACAAAGCTAGCTTGATATTGATTTTCAGTATGAATACAGACCATGAAAGTGGGGCCTCACGAAAAATAAAAGGACAAGCAACAAAAGAATATAACAAATACATAAAGAATGAAGAAAAATGAGCAATGTGACCATTATTACACTTTTTTTTTCTGAGATAGAGCCTCAATCTGTCCCCCTGGGTAGAGTGCTGTGGTATCACAGTTCACAGCAACCTCCAACTCCTGGGCTCAAACGAGTCTCCTGCCTCAGCTTCCCAAGTAGCTGAGAACACAGGCACCTGCCACAATACCTGACTATTTTTTTGGTTGCAGCCATCATTGTTGTTTGGTGGTCCCGGGCTGGATTCGAACCCACCACCTTAGGTGTATGTGGCTGGTGCCTTAGCCACTTGAGCCACAGGTGCTGAGCCCATTATTACACTTTTAAGTAACTTATATTCTGAAGACTTACAAAGAAATCACCTCATTTTTTTCACATCTCTTTATAGTAAATCTTATTTATTTTATTTTATGTTTTATTATTATTATTTTTTGAGATAGAGTCTCACCTTATGGTTCTAGGTATAGTGCCATGGCATCAAAGTTCACAGCAACCTCCAGTTCCTGGGCTCAGGTGATTCTCTTGCCTAAGCCTCCTGAGTACCTGGGACTACAGGCACCCGCCACAATGCCTGGCTGTATTTTTGTTTTGCAGTTTGGCTGTGGCCAGGTTTGAACCCTCCACTCTTGGTATATGGGGTCGGGTTCTTACCCACTGAGCTACAGATGCCACCCATTTCTTTTTTATTTTTGAGACAGAGTCTTACTATGTCATCCTTGGTAGGGTGTGGTGACGTCATAGCTCACAGCAACCTCAAACTCTTGGACTGAAGCGATTCTCTCACCTCACCCTCCCAGGTAGCTGGAACTACAGGCACCCACCACAATGCCTGGCTATTTTTTTTGTTGTTGTTGTTGCAGTTGTCAGTTTTGTTTAGGTGGCCCAGCCAGGTTCCAACCCTATTCCCTCAGAGTATGTGGCTGGCACTGTAACCACAGTGTTATGGGTGCCAAGCCTGTAGTAAATCTCTTTTTCAAGAAATTTCTATACTTGATTCACCAAAACTAAATAATATATTAACATTCCAGTGAACACTACCTAAGAAACACTGAGTATCACCCTCCATAATAGACATTTTCTTATACTTTATACCTACACATCTGAGACACAATAATAAATAGTGAAGCTTTTATACATTACTTACAAAGTTCACAGAATGCCACCCGGTGGTTAATATGATATATTAATTTTTTTTCCTAAATAAAGAAACCCCCTTAAAAAATAGAAGACTACAGAAGGAAAAGCCAATTTTCTGTTTTATGGCATTTATCTCATCTTAATCATCTGGTCTTAAAAACTTACTTCCCCACTCAACTTCCAAACACTTCTTTTATTTTGAGACAGAGTTTCATTATGTTCACCTTTGGTAGAGTGACATGGTGTCACAGCTCACAGCAACCTCCAACTCTTGGGCTGAAGATATTCTTTTGCCTCATCCTCCCAAGTACCTGGGACTATAGGTGCCTGTCACAACGCCCAACTATTTTTTGTTGTTGTTTTTGCAGTTGTCACTGTTGTTTAGCCCAGCCAGGCTGGGTTTGAACCTGCCAGCCCTGGCATATGTGGCTAAAATCCTAACCATTGAGGGATGGGTGCCTAGCCCAAAACTTCTTAAAGTCTCCCAAATTGCCATTGTCACCCTCATTCCATAACATATGCCCTTCAGAGAGAAACTTTCTTTGCTTCTCTATTATAGATGCATTTTTTCTTTCGAGCTTTTTCCCTTATTAAGAAGTAGGCCTTAAATACACCCCTCTTTAGTTGAAAGTGTTCCAGTTACCTCCTCCTAAAATGAAAATAATACAAATGATTTAGTGATGTGCCTAGCAGTATACACTACTAAGCACCTATGCAAAAAAAGAATCCAGAAAACTGTCAAATAGGCATTATTATTATACTCATTTGACAGTCAAGGAAACTGAAAGCTTATAAAGGTTTAAGGCCTTGTCAAATAAATCTGACTCAAGAGCCCACTTTTTATAAAACTATTATTCAATATTGCTCCTTTCTTAGTGTTGATCAAGCATTATAACTTAGTAAACTTGTATTTGCATGGTAGAGGTTGGCTATCTTTTTCAGATGCCCAAAACATACAAAGGAATTTTTTTTTTGAGAGAGAGACAGAGTCTCACTTTGTTGCCCTTGATAGAGTGCCATGGCATCACAGCTCACACCAACTTCAAACTCTTGGGCTTATGTCATTCTCTTACTTCAGCCTCTCATGTAGCTGGGAATACAGGTGTCCACCACAATGGGCAGCTATATTTTTGTTGTAGTTGTGATTATTGTTTCGCAGGTCTGGGTCAGGTTGGAACCTGCCAGCCTCAGTGTATGTGGCCAGCACCATAACCACTGAGCTATGGGAGCTAAGCCTACGAAGACATTTTATAAAAAAGATCAGCCATGTGAACAAATCTGTACACAATGTTAAAACCTGATTGAAATCAAACATCAAATGTTTAAAGTAATAAAAACTCAAGTAACAGCAGTATCTAAAAGTGAAAAAGTTAAGAAAGAAATTTCAAAACAGAAATAAACCACTAAGTTGTTGGTCAACAATGAACATTAGTTGATCACATGTATACACCCAATATTCAGGGCTGTATGACCTGGCCTTTGTTACTAACTCAAGAACCAGGGCAGGCTTCTGCACATAATTTCCCCAATGTGTAGGTTCCCTCTTACTCCAAACGTTTGCACCTGCTGCTTTCTCAACCTGGAATGTTCAGTCCTAACTTTTCTTTTCTTTTTCTTTTCTTTTCTTTTCTTTTTTTTTTGAATCAGAGACCCACTATGTCACCCTCAATAGGGCACTGTGGCATCATAACTCATAGCAATCTCAAACTCTTGGGCTCAAGCAATTCTCTTGCCTCAGCCTCCCAAATAACTGGGACTACAGGTGCCAGCCACAACACCTGGCTATTTGTTTTCAGTTTTTTTTTGTTTTTTTTTTTTAGACAGAGCCTCAAGCTGTCCCCCTGGGTAGAGTGCCGTGGTGTCACAGCTCACAGCAACCTCCAACTCCTGGGCTCAAGCGAGTCTCCTGCCTCCACCTCCCAAGTAGCTGGGACCACAGGCGCCCACCACAACGCCCGGCTATTTTTTGGTTGCAGTCGTCATTGTTGTTTGGCGGGCCCGGGCTGGGGATTCGAACCCGCCACCTTAGGTGTACGTGGCTGGCGCCTTAGCGGGTTGAGCTATAGGCGCCAAGCCAGTTTTAACAGTCCTGGGCCAGGTTCAAACCTACCAGCCACAGTTCATGTGGCTAATGCCCTAACCACTGAGCTATGAGTGCAGAACCAGTCCTAACTTTTCCTCTAAGAAAATTCCTATTCAACCATCACAACTCAACTTTATACCTACTTCCTTTAGGAAACTTTCTGAGATATTATCTCTTTCTTTTACTTTCTCCACATGACATCTGGGACATGACTTTTTCCTATATAATTAATATAGTTGATTAAAATGCATTTGTTTATGTTTGGTTCCATAAAATAAAGCAACTTGACGGCAGTGCTTTACTGATGGGGTGTCTTTAGCACTCAGAATGGTACTTAACACATAGTACTCAGAAAGTGGCACTTGAGTGTTATTATTTTACAAAGTTGTCACAGCATTTGTGTTCTGTAAGTGTCTTAAAGAATAAATAACATTCCAAGTCAGAATGTAATGGAGAAATCCTCTGAAAATAGTACAAGCAATATCAAAAAGGGATGATTCACAGCAGGGTTCAATACCTTGGTAAAAGTCCCCCATTTTCCTGTTTCCTGAATTATTATGAACCCATTGATCTACCTAAAGTTTCATTCTCATACCACTCTGGGCATTTAAAAAAAATACTTTCTACTTTATGAGGAACAAGAAAAGAAAATTAAAATAAAGAGTAGCCATAAAGTTCATGTGCAAATACTTAAATTGCCCACAATCTTCATGGCCTCACTGTACAAAATAAGAAATATATATCAGGTTTAAAATGTATAGGATTCTGGCTCAGCACCTGTAGCTCAGTGAGTAGGGTGCCAGCCACATACACCGAGGCTGGTGGGTTTGAGCCCCGGGCAGGCCTGGGCCTGCTAAGTAACAGTGACAACTGCAAGCACAAGGTGGCTGGGCTTAGGGCCAGGTGCCATAGTCCCAGCTACATGGGATGCTGAGGCAAGAGAATTACTTGGGTCCAGGGGTTTGAGGCTGATGTGAGCTGTGATGCCACCGCACTCTACCTAGGGCAACATAGTGAGACTCTGTCTCAAAAAATAAATAAATAAAATGTACAGGAGTCTTACCTAAAGCATTACCCCATCAAAGACATGAATCCTCTCTTTTCTTTTCTGTAGAGACCAAGTTTTTCACTTTATTGCCTATGGTAGAGTGCCAGGGTGTCACACAACTCACAGCAACCTCCAACTCGTGGGTTTAAGTGACTCCCTTGCCTCAGCCGCCCAAGTAGCTGGGACTACAGGCACCTGCCATAATGCCTGGATATTTTTTGTTGCAGTTTGGCTGTTGTCAAGTTTGAACCCACTATCCTTGCTATATGGGGCTGGAGCCCTGCTCACTGAGCCATAGGCACAGCCCAACCCTCTCTTTTCTTAAATTATATTAATAGAAAACTGATATTAAATATTCATTTTTTCATCTCTGGTTAATTATTTCCTATAGTCCCAATATGACTTCCTTCTCCCCAGGCATGGTTGACACAGGAGTTTTAATTACTTAGAATTCCAACAGAGTTAAATGAGATGACAGACTGGGGAAAGCCCCTGACCTCTACATAAATAAAACGTAGTCTAGATACAGGGACACCTTGATTTTTCTCTCCATACTTTTTCTACAGCATGTAATATTCAAATAAGCCAATATGCCAATGATACACATGCAAGTTGAGATGAAAATATCACTGTAAATTATGAATATTGCTCAAAATATGAATTTGATAATACTAAAAATTAAGGTAAATTATCAAAGGAAAAGTACAGTTTCTTTTTTAATTAGTAGAAAGTCACTTCTCACTACCATTGGAGTTTTAAAAAAAAGAAAAGTTAAAAAGAAGAAGAAAGTCACCGACTTACATAAGACAGGTCTATCCTGCAGGGCTTCCACTGCCTGAGTTAATACTGGAGATATATTGCATGATTCTTGTGTCAATGTTTTACATTCACCTGAGAAATAATCGGTACACCCCAAGTCTGTATTTTATTTTCACAAAAAATTACAGTTCAAAGAAACCAACAGTGAACAAATATTTCCTGAGTAACCACCATACACATGACAGTATAAGAGAGGAAGAGAGGCATACTACAATATATATTACCAGTTCTTTCCCTCAGGAGCAACTGTTAGCAATGTGCTAAAATCTTAATATGCATAACTGACATACAGTAATAAAGTTATAATCTCAAAGTAGTTCGGATTTTAAACTCCCCCAAATCTTGATACCCAACATTTTCTTATTCCATTCTAAATTTATCCTTAAAATGCTTATTAAGTGCCTAGTATGTTCAACAAATTTGGGACTTGACAGGCACTGACTGAAGAAAAACATGCATGTATAGACTCCGAGGTGTCTTAAAATGACTTCACTGTCCCTAGGAGACAGAAACCCACAGTTGTAAACACTGTTAGATGTTGTGAAAGCAAAGAAAAAAAAAGTCTGGAGAAATGCCTTTGCCCTTGAGAAAGTAGAAATTCAACTGGAGAGAAAAGGTATGGTGTGAAAAGTATTAAGAGTAGTGTGCTACTAGTGCTGAATAAATATTTCCAGTGATTTGTATTCAGAGAGGAGGTCGGGTCAATGTGATTTCTGAAGTCATGGGCAGCTCCAGGAAGTTGTAGAACCTGAGCACAGCCATGATGGATTTGGATACAAAGAGAGAAAGCCAAACAGCACTTTAAATGGGAGTAAACACCATAAACAACAATAGAGGTAGGAAAACCAACAAGCCTCAGGGATAGAGAGTAATTCACTGAGAGCACAGCATTGGGTTTTTATAGTCTAGAAGAGGTGTAAATGGTAACTGCCTTTAACTCCAACTCCTTCCAATAGCCATTTGGTACCACCTATCATAATATCTTCTCTGGTTTTAAGAGGCTGTTTTGCAATCAGTGTATTGAAATTTTTTAAAACAAAACTAAACCAGGCGGCGCCCATAGCACGGTGGGTAGAACACCGCCACATACACCGAGACTCGTGGGTTCGAACCCGGCCCGGGGCAGCTAAACAACAATGACAACTGCAACAACAATAAAACAAAACTAAACCAAATAAAGCATTTGTGGTAGCCAAAAAATGGCCCTCATATATTTCCATGCCCCAATCCCTGGTATCTGTGTCCATGCTACCTTACTTGGCAAAAGGGACTTTGTACATGAAATTAAGGTGATAGATCTTAAAATAGGAGATTTTCTCAGATTAACCCAGTGGGTCCAAGGTGATCACATATGTATTAAAAATGGAAGAGGTTGGCAAAAAGAGTTAGTCAGAGATCAGAGACAGAGAGGCAGGAAAAATTCCAAGTGAGAGCCTGACTTGATGACTTCAGCTCCCCCCCATTGCTGGCTTTGAAGATAAAGGGGCCACAAGCCAAAGAACACAGGCAGCCTCTAGAGACTAGAAAAACCCTGAGTGACAGTCAGCAAGGAAACAGACCTCAGTCTTACACTAGTGCAAGGAATTGAATTCCACCAACAAACTGAATGAGTTAGGAATCAGACTATCCCTTAGAGAAGCAGTTCTCAACCTGTGGGTCGCAACCCTCCTTCTTTTTTTTTTTTTAAGAGACAGAGTCTCACTTTATCACCCTTGGTAGAATGCTGTGGCATCACAGCTCAAGGCAACCTCCAGCTCTTGGGCTAAGGCAATTCTCCTGCCTCAGCCTCCTCTGTAGCGGGGACTACAGGTGCCTGTCACAACCCCCCAGCTATTTTTTTTTGTTGCAATTTAGCCAGGGCTGTATTTGAACCCACCACCCTCCTTATATGGGGCTGATGACCCAACCACAGAGGTGGGCCGCCCCATGACCCCTTTTTAACAATGAAAATACATTGCAGCATTAGGAAAGTTGAGAAATATGGCCTTAGAGCCCAGAGAAATGAACACAGCCCTGCCAACACTTTGATTTTAGCATAGTGAGAATCTTGTCTTACTTATGTCCCCAAGAACATAAGATAATGACTTTGTATTTGTTTGAGCCATAAGTTTGTGGTGATTTATTACATCAATGGGAGAAAATTAACTTACAATTTATAATTTTACAGTTATGTAAATAACAAGAGAGATCTGGCTAGGCACCCATAGCTCACTTGTTACAGAGCCAGTCAATGCTGGCAGGTTCGAACCCGGCCCAGCCCAACTAAACAACAATGAAACCTGTAACAAAAAATTAGCCTGGCATTGTGGTGGGCACCAGCTAATTAGGAGGCTGAGGCTGGAGAATCCCTTAAGGCCAAGAGTTTGAGGTTGCTGTCAGCTATGATGTCACAACACTCTATGGAGGGTGATATAGTGAGACTCTTGTCTCAAAATATATTTTTTTCTTGGCTTGGTGCCCATAGCTCAGCGTTTAGGATTCAGGTCACACACACTGGGGCTGACAGGTTGAAAACCAGCCTGGGCCAGCTAAACCACAATGACAACTACAAAAAAAAAATTGTGATGGGTTGTGGTCAACACCTATAGTCCCAGCTACTTGGGAGGCTCAGACAAGAGAATTGCTTAAGCCCAAGAGGTGGAGGTTGCTGTGATCTGAGACACCATGGTACTCTACTAAGGGGCAACACAGTGAGACTGTCTCAAAAAAAATTTTTTTTCTTGCTAAAATCAAAACAGTGTCAGTACCTGTAGCTCAAGCGGCAAAGTCACCAGCTACATACACCAGAGCTATAGGGTTCAAATCCAGCCCAGGCCTGCCAAACAATGACAACTACAACCAAAAAATAGCCAGGCATTGTGGTGGGAGCCTGTAGTCCCAGCTACTTGGGAGGCTAACTCAAGAGAATCACTTAAGCCCGGGAGTTGCAGGTTTCTGTGAGCTGTGATGCCACAGTACTCTACCCAGGGAGAGACAGCTTGAGACTCTGTCTCAAAAAAAGAAAGAAAGAAAAAATAAATAAAATCAAAATACATAAAATAAAGACCAAGTGGAATTTTAAAAATGAAATGTGAATATTCATGAATCCAGAGAACATGAAAGAAATCATTTATTTTAAGCCCATCAGTAAAGACTTTCATAAGCTGCTGCTTCTTCTTCTTTTTTTTTAGAAAGAGTCTCTATGTCCCCCTGGGTACAGTGCTGTGGTATCATAGCACAAAGAAACCTCAAACTCTTGGGTTTAAGTGATTCTTTTGCCTCAGCCTCCCAAGTAGCTGGGACTACAGGTGCCTGCCACAACGCCTGCCTATTTTTTGGTTGTAGTTGTTATTGTTGGTTGGCAGGCCAAGGCTGGGTTTGAACCCTACAGCTCCAGTGTATGTGGCTGGTGCCCTAGCCGCTGAGCACTGAGCACATATGCTGCTTCTTCAGGCAAGGACATCTGTTCCATAATTTCTAAACTAAAAAAAAAAAAAATGTAAAAGAAAATCAGCATTTATTATAATTGAAACTTTTAGTCAACAGCTACACCTAAACACCTAATTATTTTGTTTGATTTTAGAATGATTTGGCTATAATACTAAATTTTGATTATCTATGGAATAATTTTTTACAGTTAAATAACTGTCAAATTTTAATACTACCAATTACTTATCAATAGCTGTTTGAATCTAAACATGTCAGGGTGTAACTTCCCCTTTTCCAAAGATAAATAAAGATTAAACTTCTATTTCACAAAATGTCACACAGTTTCAAGTTTATAGGTGTTGTTGATTCTATGTAAATTTACTGTGTTGAATATTTCTATGTAAATTTACTGTGTTGAATATTTCCTGTTTAGTATGCAGCACATATCTATGTTTTTATGTAGTCCACTGAAGCCAGATTTGGTGGTTTCCATATTTTATAACATTTTCTGAGTACCTGGTGAACTGAACTTGGTAACTATTAAAAAATAACAAAATTCAAAAAAAAAACCACATAATTTCAAAAAGCATCTCTTAATAAAACAGCTTTAAATTTTTGGAAATGTAAGTAGCAATTTAATTAGTTCAATGAACTGTTACTCAACCAGCTGTTTGCTGATTTGTAAGAGAACTTTGACATCTTTATGAATCTGTTTTACTCTTCCCACTGTCTTGAAAAAATCCTTTAAAATTAAGAATGTGATGTTTGGCCCATGCTTTCTGGTAATATTACATTACTTGAAATTGAAAGATCACTATGTAGGTAAAACAAATTCTTTCACCTATTCTAATTAGCCTTCCCATATACAACTCAACTTTCTGTAAGTTTTCATGCAAGGTCTAACAGATATTTGTTCACACTTTAAAACATGGATTAATTCGATTCCTTCTTTGCACCAAATACAAATAGTGTACTAGTTGCTAGTAGTACAAAATTTATAAGGACAAAAATCCCTGCTCTCAAGAAGTATATAGTATAGTGAAAGGGAAATGCAAACCTAAACCTAAAGATTATGACATAAAGAAACACATACTCCACATCTCATTTCTCTGATGTAAGCACAACATTCTTAGGCTGAAGATGTTGTTTTATGTATCTGTTAAACACTTGTTCTTGCCACTGCATTCTGGAGCAGAATGCCAAGTTGGACAAATAAAAGCTGCTTATTAAATACATGGTTGACTGATGTCAACATTGATTTCTTTGTTTTGCACTACATACTGAATCCTGGCAATCTGGGAGGCCAAGGTGGGAGGATTGCCTCAGCTCACAGGTTCAAGACCAGCCTGAGCCAGAGCAAGACATCATCTTTAAAGAAAGTAGCTAGGTGCAGGCAGAATCAGTTCCCATAGCTCAGCGATTAAGGAAAAAGACATATGCACCAAGGCTGGTGGGTTCCAACCCTGCCCAAGCCTGCCAAACAAACAAAAAAAAAAAAAAAAAAAGAAAGGAAAAACAAATGTCTCAAGAAAAAAAAAACACACATAACATTTCCATAACTCACATAAAAATGTTATTGCAACATAATTAATAAATATTACATAATAAGTAAAATGTAATAATGTAAATAAAATTTATTTTCCTTCTATAGTGAGTGTATTATATTCTCAAGTATGATAAATCATTATTTATGCATTGAAATAATTGACCTTAATGTGTCTCAGTAGTTAGGTCACCAGCCACATACACTGGGACTGGTGCGTTTGAACCCAGCTCTGGTGTAATGAACAACAACACCTACAATAAAAAAATAGTTGGTCATTGTGGCAGGTGACTATAGTCCCAGCTTCTTGGGAGGTTGAGGCAAGAAAAACACTTAAGCCCAAGAGTTTGAGGTGGCTGTGAGCTGTGATGCCACAGCACCTTACTGGTGTGTCTAAATGGTGAGACTCTGTCTCAAAAAAGAAAAATAAATAAATAATTGACCTTCATCTGAAAAGTTCATACTTTAAGATTCAGTAAAAAATAGCTCAATACTATCTAATCTCCAATGGTGCAAAGGTTATCAAGGTGGTGACAGCTCTATTGGAATGCCACTTAAAGACATGTTATTTTTTGTTTAAAAGATAAAATTTCTAAGATAATCTCCTAGAACAATAATACAACTTTCTAAGAACCAGCATTAGTGGAGATCTGATTCTGAATCACAATAATATGTGGTCCAAATAGAGACCAAGATACAGCAGGAGTAGCTAAGCCTTTTATCTGGACATAGTATATGAAAAGCAAACATATCAACCTGATTAAAAAATATTTAGCACAGAGCCAGGTATACAGTACCTTCTCAATAAATGCAATGTGAAAAGAGTTTATTTCCTTAAAAATGCATACAAATTCTTCATTGATGGCTAAATATCTATGTTCAGTATCTCCAGATAAATTTCTTTAAGTCCACAAACTATTTTTTTTTTTCTTGCAGTTTATGGCCAGGGCTAGGTTTGAACCTGCCATCTCTGGTATATGGGGTTGGTGCACTACTCCTTTGAGCCACTGGCACTGCCCACCACAAGCTATTTTTGATGAAAAATGTTGAAAGTGCCTTGAGAGCTTCCAACATTTCCTACACGATTGGTAAGGGAAAAAAGTCATTAGGACTTTCATTTCTTTATTTTTGTTTTTATTTTTGAAACAGACTCTCAAGCTGTAGCCCTGGGAAGAGTGCCATAGCATCACAGCTCACAGCAACCTCAAACTCTTAGGCTTAGGCGATTCTCTCACCTCAGCTTCCCAAGTAGTTGGGACTACAGGCACCCACCACAACACCTGGGTATATTTTGGTTGCTTAGCTGGCCTGGGCCAGGTTCAAACCCACTACCCTAGGTGTATGTGGCTGGTGCCCTGCCAACTGAGCTCTAGGGGCCACTGGGACTGACTTTTGAATGTTTCCTAATCTCAAGCTAAAATATAATGAGATAATTTTCAAATAATTTATTTCTATTATATAATCCAGAACTTGTTGGCTACTCTTCAAATTAATGAACGTTAAAGTTATGTCCAGGAAACAGCAGATACACACACACACACACACACACACACATATAGAACTGCTTGGAATTGCAAAGATTGCAAATAGTATAAATGCCTATTGAATGATATATCCATTTTTTTAACAAAAGAAAATTCTTTTTTTTTTTTTTTTTTTTTTTTTTTTTTTTTTTTTGTGCGAGGCACAATCAGTCCCCCGGGGGGGAGTGCCATGGCATGACAGAGCCCAGCAAACTACAACACCAGGGCCACAGCGA
>CAUYTI010068392.1:0-39754 GCA_963575145.1 Galago senegalensis | reverse complement strand
TTTTTTTAAAAATATAATTAGTCAGGTGTGATGGGATGAACTTCTTATCCTCGTTACTTAGGAGGCTAAGGTAGGAGGCTCGAGCCCAGGAATTAGAGACTACAGTGAAGTATGATTGTGCCACTGCACTCCAGTATGGGATATAAAGAATTTCTCATGGAAATACTCAGAACTCCACTGTATACAAATCAGCACAAAAGATACCCACCAATGTAAAATCACCCCAAAGAGCTAAAGCTCATAACTCATAGAGACCCACAACACAAAAACAAAGCAACAAAGTACTCTTATGATTAATAGAACAGCATTACACATGCTGTTTACACATTCTGTTTATTAATGATAATGGCATGAATGTAACAGTCAAAAAATATAGGCTGCCTAAATGGATGAGAAAACCCAGCCCAAGTACCTGCTCATTCCAAGAGACACAGCTAAACAATAAGGATGGAAAAGGCTCAAAGTGAAAGGATGTAAAAAATATATATATATATTTTTTCACAAATAGAAACCAAAAGAAAGCAGGTATTGTCATTCTACTATTGGATAAAACTGACTTTAAGTCAACAATGGCAAAGAAAGACAGAGATGGTCATTATACAATGGTAAAAAATATAATAACTACAGGTTTCTCCCACCACACATAAAAATTAACTTGCTGTTAAGGAATAATTATTTTTCATTTAATTTGCTTTCCAGAATAATATATTCACAAGGTAAAAAAATTTCCAAAGTTAGGAAAGCATAGTAGAAACTTTCCTCCCTATCTTGTCATACCAGTTGAAAGCATTTGCAAATATATCTGCCACATATATTTGTGTGTATCTATAGCTTCCTTTTGTGTATAGTATATTGTATATATTTTTGTTAGTAATTAAGATAAGGTTTATATATGCTTTCAAAAAAGAGGATCTTATATAATGAATATCTCTGGTTCTTGAAGATTCTACCAGTTTTAGTTCAAATAAAATATACCTGCTGTTTCGTATTTTTTTTTTTCATATCTCCATGGATTTCCTGGATTCTCTACCTCTACTCCTTTCATACCCACTCTCAACTAAAATACCTTGCTCTACTTGGTTTCTATTGCCTTTCACTCATTAATACTAACTGCATTAGTCTTAAATAACAGAAAAACTAATTAGCTGGACTTAAGTATTTATATGGCCTGCAAAAAAACAACTAATTTAGGTAATTTAAAGACACTATGTGCTATTTCAATTACTTGTCAGAGACTGCTACTCCTGCCTTGCAGAATTAGTTTAGAAATATGGCTTTCGTATCTTCCTTTGTGTGATTCAGACTTAAATAAACAACTTACGCTTACAAAATTCTTGCTATCAAAAAAGACTACTGTTCTCAGTACATGTAAAATAACCCAAAGTATTCATTTAGTTGTAAAGTTTAGTGATAATTATGCATACCTTAATTTTGCAACCATTCCTTAATTAATGAAGAACTACATATATCATATGAAGTTAATGGTTGCCATTCAAAAGACAGTAAAAAAAAAATGGTTCAAGTCTAGGTAGGATCTGTCACTTAAAAACCTATGAGTCCTTGGACCAAATAATATATCTAAATTCCACACTACTTGCTTATAAAAGAGAAATACATTTGACCCTTCATAGCCATAGGGGATGGACCCCCCATGGATACCAAACTCCACGAATGCTCCCAATGCTCAAATGCTTTATTTAAACTGGCATAGTACAGAAGGCCTTCCACATTCATGCATAGGAAGCACAGTTGCCCAACCTCCTACCTCCACCACATCCACTTGCTTGGATGCGAAACAGAAAATAAGGAGGATTGACTATTAATCATCATCAACCTAACAGGATTACTGAGAACAACAAATAATAAAAA
Source organism: Galago senegalensis (assembly GCA_963575145.1). Taxonomy (NCBI): domain Eukaryota; kingdom Metazoa; phylum Chordata; class Mammalia; order Primates; family Galagidae; genus Galago; species Galago senegalensis. The sequence continues at coordinate 37,885 of CAUYTI010068392.1, read as the reverse complement.
TGTGTTAAAGCACATTGTAAATTTTAAAAAGCACTAAAGCTGATGATTATTAAATACTGATAAGTACACATGCAATGAATATTTATATTTCTTATATGTATAATAAATCTACAAGTTTTAGTTTTCAATACTTTTAAAGTTAATTTGTAAGTTAAACATTCAAATTCATGAATTTAAAATTGCACATGAACTTTATGGCCACACTGTATAGACAACAAATACTTTTTTGAACAATTACTATCGTGTGCAAGACAATATGCTGGGTTTGAAATGAAGGAGAAAATAACATAATTCTTCCCTTCACACAATGTATAATAAAGGCAAAGAGACATTAAGCAGATAAGTATACAAATATTAATTAACTATTAACTGTGATAAACTGGTAGGCAGAAGCTCTTGAAAGTCAGACCTAAGTTTAGTTCTGGCATGGACTGAACTACTCTTGCTAATTTACCAGCACAAAAACATGTATTTTTGGTACCACACTAAGAGACTCCCTTTTTAACTATCCTTTCCCTTTTATCTGTTTAGAGACTACCAGCACACTCCATTTAAATTAGTATCTTTCCTTTCAAGCATGATAACATGAAATATAAGAAATATATTTTATATCATAACGCAAATTCTTGGGCTCAAGTGTTCCTCTTGCCTCAGCCTCCCCAGTAGCTGGGACTACAGGTGCCTGCCACAACACCTGGCTAGTTTTTCTTTTTTTTTTTAGTACAGAGAGTATCTCCTCTTGCCTCAGGCTGGTCTGGAACGCCTGAGCTCAAGCAATCCACCAGCCTTAGTCTCCCAAAGTACTAGGATTATAGGCATTGAGTCACTGCACCCAGTCCCGTTGACTTTTAGTAAGTATTTGTTGGCATAATTATCCCTTGTACCTCTATAAAAGATAATCTATACCTTTGTAATTTCATATCCTTAGATACTGAAGTCACTAACCAATAGCATTATTTTGTATGCTTGTATCTTTATCAGGGATAAACATTGATTAGATATCTTAATTTCTACAAAAGTAGAAAGACTACAAAATTACCAAACACATTCTTCTATCTATTTATGCTCTACCGATGAATGATTTATTTGGATGAAGGATTTCATCATACAGCATTATAGGTTAAAATGCTGTCTAAATAAGGCTAAATAATCACTATTAATGTATTTTAAAGATTCCCACTAAAGTACAAGAAAAACAAATATAAAAACATCCACTTAGGCTGTGTAATTGATTTTCAGTAAAGTTCACATTTCTACTGCTGTACCTGAGATATAATGACAACATTTTTAAATAAAAAAGCCCTCAAAGGTTAAAGGCAATTAAAATTTTTTAGGATGGAGGAAATAAATTGTGTGCAATTTTTGTGTGGATACAATAATACAAAGTGAGTTTCACACAACAAAAGTACTGCAGAAAATTTAATTCTTTAATAACTTTATAGATTATTAGTAGAAAATAAATAGATTTTATTTATATTATTGTATTATTTGTATTACTTTTTAAAATCTTCATAAGATTTGGCTATACTTTAAAAGGCCTACCTCACACATTTCTTCACCTGTTGTATAAGTTACACAGACTATTCAATACAAAAAGAAGTACATTTAGCAAAGTTTTTAGGGCTTGTTAACACTGCATTGTATGCCTTATTGAACAGAGAAGTTCCACAGTGAAAGGCACTAACCATATACTATCCCAAACATATTTAGAGTGTTCATGATCATCTCATTCTATTATATGTTGAGTAATAAACAAATCGCATAAGTTAGACAAGGGAATTTACTAAAAATTACTGAAGGAACATTATGCCATCATGAGATAATCTTAAGGGTTTTAGTTAAGATAATGGTATGAAAGAGATGACACATTCAAACTCACCTTAATGAAGGTGGGTAGGCATGAAGAAATCACCATGGGATAGAACATGAACCATAAAAGTAGCAAGAATGGTAAGTCATAACACCTAGGACTAGAGGCAAGGGAAGGAAGCAGTAATTAGGACACAGAGAGAGTAGGTGTATGGAGAAAGACTGATTAGCCTGGCAGGGCGCTTGTAATGTGGCAAAGAGTGAGCTTTGATTTTAAATCTAAGACCTGATTCCTAGTTCTCAACAAAATCTGTTCTAATTTCCAACTGGAGAAAATAAGGTTTACTCTAATTATGAAACCATGGCTGTAATTAATCCATCTATAAATACATATAAATATTTTTTCCGTGAATTTTCTTTAAGTGCTTTACTCTATATATGTCAAACGAGCCACAAAATATAAATATATAAAATTAGAGTAAAAAAATTACTATAAGTCAAAAGAAAACAAAATGAAATTAAGGTGTCATAAATATATGAATTACAAATATAAAACTGTGATTACAAAGGGTGATACATTTTTTCTGAATATATGTTTTAAAACCACAACTTTCTGTTTACTATCTTTTACATACAATTATCATTCTGTACCAAAACACTGAAGTCTCCAATTAAATTATTATTAGTTTTCCAGCATAATTTCTGTGAGAACTATAAAAGGACACAGTCACTTTAGAAAGCAAAATGTTAGGGCGGCTCCTGTGGCTCAGTGGGTAGGGTGATGGCCCCAAATACCGAGGGTGGCGGGTTCGAACCCAGCCCTGGCCAAACTGCAACAAAAAAATAGCCAGGCATAGTGGTGGGCACCTGTAGTCCCAGCTACTTGGGGGGCTGAGGCAACAGAGTCGCTTAAGCCCAAGAATTGGAGGTTGCTGTGTGCTGTGATGCCACAGCACACTACCAAAGGTGACAAAGTGAGATTCTGTCTCAAAAAAAAAAAAAAAGCTAAACATAGAGTTACCACATGATCCAGCAATTCTAATCCTAAACATTTACCTAAGAGAAATGAAAACATAACACCCATACAAACATATGTAAATGAACATTTATAGAAGTATTACTTACAATAACTCCAAAGTGCAAACAACCCAAATGTCCATTAACTTACAAATGGATAAACTGTGCTATATTTAAACAATGGAAATAAAAAGTAACTAAATACTAAAACATGCTTCAACACAACACAAAAGTACCTCAAAAGTATGCAAAATTTAAAAAGTTAGACACGAAAACCCCACATGTTATACAATTCTATTCGTATGAAAAGTCCAGAATAGGCACATTTATAGTAATAGGAAGTAGATTTGTGATTACCTAGCATAAAGCTGGGGGAGAGAGGAAAAGGGAAGTGACTGGTAATAAGAACAAAGATTTCTTTTGGGAAGATGGAAACGTTCCAAATCAGTTTGTGGTAGCAATGACACAAATCTGTATCTATACTAAACATCATTGAAGTGTATACTTAAAACGTTAATTTTATTGCATATAAAATATAGTTCAAAACTATTTCTAAAACTTAGGATCAGTTTTATTTGTCCCTTTCCAGCTGTGTGCTTGCTTCTACTTAGTTTAATAATTAAAACCAACAATGCAAATAATTTTCCTATTAGACTAGTAAATATACACCTTTGTTTTTATATCAATTAATTTCATAAGATCACAGAACAGAACTTGTCTTAAAATATTTTTCCAGCAAAATATACAGCTATTCCTGCCACCTAAAACTCAGAGCCCTAAAGAACCATAATTTATTATTTCTTGTATCTGTAGACTGGCTGAAGAATGGCTGCTCCAGGTTAGGCTCAACTGGGTTCACTCAGGAGTACCTGGCTAAGAGAATCTGACCCAGAGCTGGGGGTAACTCTCTTACAGATGTCTCTTTCTCATCTTACAGATGTCATCTTTCTCTTGAGACCAATAAGCTGCCACATATTCATGTGGTATAGTAAATGTACAAGACAGCAAGCAGATATACTCATCCCACTGGTGAAAGCAAGTGGTTAAACCCAAAGTCTAAAAGAAGTCCACTCAACCCACAATAGGAAGATCCTAAAAAATTATATGGTAAAATGCTCTGAAGGGAGTGGTTGAAATATGAGGTCTGTTATAGAAACTAATACAAATTTTAATTATTTTAATTTAAACACATGTTGGTAGGTATTTTCTTTGGGTGTATCAGGCTTTGATGCTATCAATTCTATCTCGTAATTATCACTTAAATGAATCTCTCTTGTCTATCTTACCATTGCTGCTGCTTTACTTTAGGGATTCCTTACTTAGACTAATGTGGTGTTTTCCTTGCCACTAGTCTCAGTTCTTTCTTATCTATTTATAGGTATATCTCATTTTATTGTGCTTTGTTCTCTTGTGCTTTGCAGATACTGTTTTTTATAATTAAAGGTTGTGGCAACCATTTGGTAGATAAGTCTAAGGGTGCTATTTTTCCAAGAGTATACACTCACTTCAAAGTCTGTCCCACATGTTAGTAATTCTCAACAGTATTTTAAACTTTTCATTATTACTGTATCTGCTACAATGATCAGTGATCATTAACCTTTGATATTACTCCTGTAATTGTTTTGGGGCACCATGAACTGCTGCCACAAGACAGTGAACTTCAGTGTTAAATGGTGTATGTGTGTTCCGACTGTTCAACAGACCATTTCCCTGTCTCTTATTCTCTCAGGCTTCCCTATTTCCTAAGACACAACAATATTAATTTCAGGCTAATGAATAACCCTAAAGGGTGTCTAAATGTTTGAGTGAAAGGAAGAGTCACATGTGTCTCACTTTAAATCAGAGTTGAGAAATGATTAAGATTAGGGAAGAGGGCATGTCAAAAGCCAGACAGCTTACTCTTACTGTCAGTAAGTGAAGTGTGAATGCAAAGGAAAAGCTCTTGAAGAATATTAGAAGTGGACATGCACTTTTGTGAAATAAAGTGAAAATGCTTTATTGCTAATATGGAGAAAAATTTAGTGGTCTGAATAAAAGATCAAACCAGCTACAACATTCCAGTAAGCCAAAGCCTAATACCAGAGCAAGTCCTGACTTCAATTCTGCAAAGGGTGAGAGAGGTTAGGAAATGGCAAAAGGAAGTTGGAAACCAGCAAAGATTGGTTCATGAGGTTTAAGGAAAGAAGGCATCTCTGTAAACAAAAAAGTGCAAGGTGCAGTAACAAGTACTGATAAAGAAGCTGTAGCACGTTATCTAGAAGATCTTGCAAAGAGAACTGATAAAGTTGGCTATCCTTAACAACAGATTTTCATCATAGATGAAACAGCATCTGTTGGAAGAAGATGCCATATAGGAGTTTCACAGCTACACAGAAGTCAATGCCTGGCTTTAGAGCATCAAAGAATAGGCTGATTCTACTGTTAGAAGTTAATGCAGCTGGTGACATCACATTGAATTCAATGCATATTTTCCATTCTGAAAATCACAGGGCCCCTAAGAATTATGCTAAGTCTACTTTGTCTCTGCTATATAAATGCAACAATTCCTGAATAACAGCACATCTATTTATAGCATAGTTAGCTACTTAACTAAGGCAACTTTTATTACCATAGTTGGCCTAAAAGCAGCCATCAATTAAGATAGCATTCAACCTCAACACTAAACATTTTTCCTTTATCTCAAACCTGAAGACCTAACTCCTATTAACCACACTGGACTGATCTATCAACTAATAGAAGCAATAATGTTAAGATAAGTAACAAGAATAACATTCTTCCTGCACAAGTCTACATCAGACAGGATGCCCACTGATAGTTATCCAACAAACAAGACTATTTATGTTAACTATTATCTCAAAAAATCTGTGTTAACTCAACACAGGTGTGTGCCAAGGAAAAGATTAAAATAAGTAAAAGGAATGTGGTGAAAATAAAACCTGCCTGTTCACCTAAAACATGACCTCCAGCATCAACAGCCTGCCCAGGGACACACATTCAATGGCCACTGTATCCTGACTGTGCAAAGGTAACATAATCACTTGTTCTTTAATGAAGGATTTGAATAAATCACCATGAGGGTTTAACTGTCCATAACTTCCGATCAGTGAAACTGACCTCTTCAAGAAGTGAAAATATAGCAAAACGAGAAGACCCTATGGAGCTTAAATTTAAAATCTAAGTTACTCAAAACTTATCATAAAATCAAGGGAAATAATACTGAAACTATCAGATTAACAACTGTGGTTGGGGTGACCTCAGAATATAATATAATATCCAAAATATTATCTACTTAGACCTAACCAGTCACAGTATAACCATACCTCACTGACCCCAAATATTTGATCAATAGATCAAGTTACCCTAGGGATAACAGCACAATCTTGCTTTAGAGTTTATATTAACAACATGGTTTACAACCTCGATGTTAGATCAGGACATCCCAATGGTGCAAGCACTATTAATGGTTTGTTTGTTCAATGATTAAAGTCTATGTTATCTGAGCTCTATGTTATCGGAGCTCACACTTGTCTGAGGACAAGAGAAATAGAGCCAACTCTTGAAAAATGTTCTCAACCTAGTAGATGAAATCATCTTAATCTAATATATTTTCCCACTGCCCTGCCCAAGAACAGGGTTGGTTAAGATGGTAGAGCCTGATAATTGTATAAAACTTAAAATTTACAAATCAGAGGTTCAACTCCTCTTCTTAACACATGTTTTAACCAACCTCCTCTTACTTGTTGTTCCTATTATTTTAGCTATAGCTTTTCTAATACTTATAGATTGAAAAATCTTAGGCTACATACAACTCCATAAAGGACCCAACATTATAGGGCCCCATGGACTCTTCCAACCCTTTGGTAATGTAATAGAAGTATTCATTAAAGAACCCTTATAGCTCCTAACATCTTCAACACTCCTATCTACAACTGCACCAACTTTAGCCTTATCCCTCGCCCTTATTATGTGAACCCCCTTGTGCCTCACCCCCTAGCAAATATAAACAAAGGATTCCTATTTATCTTAGCCACATCAAACCTAGATGTATATTCACTTCTATGATCAGGATGAGCATCCAACTCAACATATGCACTAACTACAGCACTATGAGCAGTAATACAAACCACTTCATGAGGTTACTCTAGCAATTATTCTGTTATCCATTCTATTAATAGTGTTTCATTCACTTTATCAGCTCTATTCTCAGCTCATGACTAACTCTCCTATCCTGACCCCTAACAATGATATGATATCTCAACACAAGCAGAAATAAATTGAGCCCCATTTGATCAAACAGTAGAATCAGAACTAGTTTCAGGCTTTAGCACAGAATATGCCATAGGCCCTTATGCTCTCTTCTTTATAACCAGATACACTAATATTATTATAACAAATGCCTTAACAACTATAAGTGCATTACATAATATAGGGTGGCCATAAAGTTCATGTGTAATTTAAAATAGTGTGCTATTTAAAATTGCACATGAACTTTATGGCCACCATGTGTGTTTGCAGGTGCATGTGTGTGCGTGCGTGCATATGTGTATATGGTGTGTGTGTGTATATATATATATACATATACATATATAAAGAAATCTTCTCAACTAGCTTCATAACCTAAACTTTACTATTAACCATGATTTTTTAAGTACAAGCATCTTACCCACAATTTCAATATGATCAGCTCACACACCTCTTATGGAAAAACTTTCTAACCCTAACACTAGCCCTATGTATATGATACATCTCACTTCCTATTTTCTTAGCCAGCATCCCTGCACAAATATAGAAGTATGTCTGATAAAAGAATTACTTTCATAAAGTAATAGATGTGAAAATCCTCTTATTTCTGGAATTATAGGAATCAAACCTACCCCGAAGAATTCATATTTTTCATGCTACTCAATACACCACATCCTATTAAAGTAAGGTCAGCTAAATAAGCTACTGGGTCTATCCCCCTAAAATGTTGGTTTATACCCTTCTTGTATTAATTAACCCCCCTATTTTTTTTTTAGTTATCTTAACCCTCTTACTGGGCACTATATTCATGATAATTAGCTCCCACTGACTATTAATCTGAATGGGATTAAAAATTCATATATTAGCCAATATTACTATTCTGATCAAAAAGGCAAGAAGCCCTGATTCACAGAAGTTGCTACCAGATATTTTCTCATACAAGATGAGACGGGAGGAGAGGGAAGGGGAGGAGAGAAGAGGAGGAAGAGGGAGGGAAGAGGGCAAGTAGAGGAGGTGGAAGGGCATTGGTGGGATATTGCCAAAGGTGCACAATGCAAGGGTACATTTCAAAACAACTAAGGATAAATTATAAATGTTGTACCACAAAAAATAAGAAAGGTGATGGTTATGTTAATCAGTTTGATTTAAGCATTCCACATTATATATCAAATCACACTGTACCCCATAAATGTATACAGTTATGCTTTAATAAAAAATGAAATTCAATAGAATAAAATATTCAGGACAATGAACAGTATCAAAAATCTGTAACCAAGTATCTTCTCTAATAATCTTACTTTTTAATTTAATTTTTATTACCTCCATTCAGGTGAACATAAAAGATATAAAGTCTCTGTCCTTTTATGGCTACATAATATTCCATAGAATACATATACCACAATTTGTTAATCCATTCACAAGTTTATGGACATTTGCCTGCTTCCATGACTTGGCAATTACAAACTAGGCCACAATGAACATTCTCATGCAAATACCTTTTTTGATTACCTGGCTAGATACCTAGTAATGGAATTGCAGGATCAAATGGTAGGTCAACTTTTAGTACTTTGAGAATTCTCCATACTTCTTTCCATAAAGGATGTTTTAGTTTACAATCCTACCAGCAGTCTCTACATCCACACCAACATCTGCAGTTTTGGGATTTTGTGATGGGGGCTAATCTTAACTGGAGTAAGGTAATATCTCAAAGTGGTTTTGATTTGCATTTCTCTGGTGATTAAAGATGTTGAGCATTTTTTCATGTGTTTGTTGCCCATTCGCCTATCATATTCAGAAAAATTTCTGTTCAAGTCCCTTGCTCACAAGGAAATGGAGTTGCCTGTTCTTATTGAGTTCTTGGTAGATTCTAGTTATCAGACCTTTATGGGAATCATAACCCAAAAAAATCTTCTCCTATTCCAAAGGGTGTTTGCTTTACTTGCAATGCCCTTAGTTGTGCAGAAGCTTTTTAGCTTGATCAGATCACAAGAATATACTTTTGGTATTGCTTCAATTGCCAGGGGGCTCCTCATAAAATTTTTTCCAGGCCAGTATCTTCAAGTGGTTTCCCTGTACTCTCTTCTAGTATTTTTAGTTTCATGTCTTAAGATTAAATCTCTTATCCAGTGAGAATAAAGAGATTAAAATAAAGAGATTAAATCTCTTATCCAGTGAGAATCAATTTATGTAAGTGCTAAAAGATGTGAGTTCAGTTTCAGTCTTCTACAGGTCACTAGCCAGTTCTCCCAGCACCATTTGTTAAATAGGGAATCTTCCCACCAATTTATGTTTTTGTTAAGCTTATCAAAGATCAAATGACAATTAAGTGGCTGGGTTCATCTTTAGAGACTATTCTATTCCATATATCTATAACTCTATTTCTGTGCCAGTACTAAGCTGTTTTGATCACGATAGATATGCAGTATAAACCGAAGTTGGGTAATGTGATGCCTCCAGATTTGTTTTTATTTGTAAGTAATGTATTGGCTATCTGAGGTTTTTTTTATAATTCTGCATAAAATGAAGTACTATTTTTTCCAGTTATTTAAAGTATGACATTGGTGCTTTGATAGCAATTGCATTAAATTTGTACATCGCTTGGGGTAGTATGGATATTTTAATAATGTCGATTCTTCCCAACCACGAACATGGTATATTTTTCCATTTGTTAAGATGTTCTGCTATTTCTTTTCTCAGGGATTCATAATTCTCTTTATAGAGATCTTTCATATCCTTTGTTAGATAAATTCCCAGGTATTTCATCTTCTTTGGCACTACTAGAAAAGGAATCGAGTCCTTAACTATATTTTCAGCTTGACTATTATTATTATATATAAAAGCTGATTTGTAAGTACTGATTTTGTATCCCGAGATACTGCTATATTCCTTGATCACTTCTAAGAGCTTTGTAATTGACTCCCTGGGGTTTTCCAGGTATAAGATCATGACATCCATGAAGAGTGAGAGTTTGATCTCTTCTGTCATCATTAGAATACCCTTGATCTCTTTCTCTTGACTTATTGCAATGGCTAGGACTTCTAGTACTATGTTGAATAGCAGTGGTGACAATGGGCATTCTTGTCTAGTTTTAGATCTGAGTGGAAATGCTTTTAATTTTACTCCATTCAATATGATACTGGCTGTGGGTTTGCTATAGATGACCTCTATCAGTTTAAGAAGAATGCTGGATATTATCAAAAGCTTTTTCTACATCAATTGATAGAATCATATGGTCTTTGTTTTTTGTAGTAATCATTGAGGAGTTTTTGGATTTCTGTGGTATCTGTTATTTTCCCTTTATCATTTCTGATTGTCATTATTAGAGATTTTGCTTTTCTATTTCTTGTTCTGATAGCCAAAGGTTTATCAATTTTATTAATCTTTTCAAAGATAAGATAATTCAAAGAACTAACTTTTTGTTTTGTTGATCATCTGAAAGATTCTTTTGTTTTCAATATCATTTAATTCTGCTATAACTTCTAACCATTTAATTCTGGTTATTTCTTTTCTTCTGCTGGGTCTGGGATTGGATTGATCTTCCTTTTCCAGTTGCTTGAGATGACCTATTAGGTTGTTGACATTCTTTCTGTTTTCTTGATGAAGGCTTCTAATGCTATAAACTTCCCTCTTAGGACTGCCTTTGCAGAATTCCACAGGTTTTGATAATTTGTGTCTTCATTATCATTTTGTTACAAAAACCTGATGATTTCTTTCTTAATTTCATCTTTGACTCAGGTATCATTCAGCCTAAGGTTATTTAATTTCCATGATTTTGAGTTCAACTTTTATTCCATGATGATCCAAGAAGATACAAGAAATAATTTCAATCTTTTGAAATTTGTTGACGTTAGAGTTGTGTCCTAAGAAATGATCAATTTTGGAGGATGATATGTGGGCTGATGAGAAGAAGGTGCTTTCAGTTTTATTAGGATGAAATGTTCTATAAATGTATGTTTAGTCCATTTGTTCTAGGGTAAAGTTTAACACCACTATTTCTTTGTTTAGTTTCTTCCCAAAGGATCAATCCAGAACTGACAATGGGGTGCTTTTATTTATTTTTTTTTTGAGACAGTGTCTCACTATGTTGCCCTCAGTAGAGTGCTGTAGTGTCACAGCTCACAGCAACATCAAACTCTTGGGCTTAAGCAATTCTCTTGCTGGGATTAGGTGTCCACCACAATGCCTAGCTTTTTTTTTTTTTCCAGTTGTCATTGTTGTTTAGCCTGCCTGGGCTAGTTAGAACCCGCCACCTTTGGAGTATGTGGCTGGAGCCATAACCACTGTGCTATGGTGCCAAGCTGACAAAGAAGTGTTAAAATCTCCAACTATTATAGTGCAGGAAGATATCAAATTGTTCATATCTGTTAGGGTTTGCTTTATAAATTGAGGAGCAATCAGGTGCATAAATGTTAATTATTGAAATCTCTTCATATTGAGTGTTTCCCTTAACAAATATGTAGTGTCTATCCTTATCCTTTCTTATCTTTGTCACTTATAGGCAACAGATATCTGGGTTGAGTTATTGTATCCAGTCAGCCAACCTGTGCCTCTTTAGAGGACAATATAAGCCACTCAAATTAGTTGAGAGAATTGATAGGCATGGTAGTGTTTTGGGCGTCATGTTTTTCACATGTCCAGTGGATATTTTTAATACTTTCACCATTGTGGAAGTTAGGTTTTGTTTGATAAATTCTTGGGTTTACTTTGGTGGTAGACCATTGTGCTGGTCATTATGGAAAATGGGTCTGAGTATTTCTCCATCAAAAATGAAACTCAGTTTAGCTGGAAACAGGATCCTGGGCTGAAAGTTGTTTTGTTTTGAAAGACTGAAGGTTGATGACCATCCTCTTCTGGCTTGAAAAGTTTTAGCTGAAAGATCTATAGTCATTCTAATATTTCTCCCTTTGTAGGTAATGTTTTTCTTACATGGCTGCTTGCAGGATTTTCTCCTTCGTGTTAATTTTTGCAAAGTTGATTACAATGTGTATAGGAGATGCTTAGTTGGATTGAGTTATACTGGGCTTCTGGAACTATCTACTATCTGAATTTTTGTATCTCTTACAGTGCTTGGGAAATTCTCCTCCATAATATTTTGGAGTAGAGCACCTGTGCCTTTAGGACCATCTTCTCCTTTAGGAATCCCTATAAGTTGGATGTTTGATCTTTTGGAATGATCCCACAACTGTCTCAGGAAATGTTCTGTTCTTGTTTACCATTTTTCTGCCTCTTTGAATACTTGGGATCATTCAAAATCCTTGTCTTCAATTTCAGAGATCCTTTCTTCTGCCTACTCACCTCTATTACTGAGGAACTCTGCTGTATTTTGGAGCTCTTCAAATGACTTTTTCACTTCCTTGAGCTCTGCTCTGTCTCTTCTCATTATGTCTGTATCCCTGATGATTCTGTCTTTGAATTCATCAATTTCTGAAGACAACTTTTGAACTACTCTTTGGATTTCTAATTCCATCTTTTCCTCCATTCTATTCATCTATTTGCCATCCATATTCTGAATTCTATTTCTGACAATTAGTCATTTGTCTATGAATGGCATCTTCCGATGTATCTCTCTTTTATCACTCCTTGGGGGTATTGATCTACTGTGATTATTCATATTGCCATATTCTTCTGCAGGTTCCCCTGTCCCTCGAGTATTTTCTGCAATTTGACAATTAAAATTGGTAGGGTGAGACTGGACTGAAGGCCCCATGAAGTGGTCATAACTAGCCCTCTACCAAAGAGCTAGGCTTTTCCCCTACAGTCTTACAGAGGTCCCTTTCAGAGTTGCAGCTAGACTCTGAGGAGAGTCTGCTTGGTGAGAGAGCACTTGCTTGCTCTGTCTTGAAGTCAGCCAGCCTCTACCTAATTCTAATGAGTCATGGTATTAGGCTGAAATCTCAGCTGGGGAGAGATACATGTAACTACAAAGTCCTGCCCTCCACCATAGACAGCCGGAGGAGATTGATTGTAGTGGAGATTCAGTCCCTCTCCCCTACAAAACAACCATGGTTCAATCTTAGAGGGTCCCTGGGTGGACAGCTCAGGTCAAGAGTTCTAATAATACTATCCTGGACATTATAATCACTGCTCAACAGGGAGAGTTCAAAGGAACCCCAGAGGCTGAGGGTAGGAATCCACAGGCAGTCCATCTGCAGACCCAAGGGGCTGGAGCCTGGTCCCCTCAGGTGAGCAATGGAGTCAGGAAAGTGCACCCACCAAAGTCAGAACTGGGGCATCAGAGCCTCAGCCCCCACCACACACCACTGACAGCAAACCCCAGGGCTACAGCCTAGTATTCCTTGGGAGTCAGGAAAGTGTGACTGCCATAGTCAGAATAAGGACACCAGTGTTTCTACTCCTGCTGTGTACCATCACCAGCAAACCCAAGGAAAGGGTTGATGTCTGGTCCCCTCTGGGAACCAGGAAAGTGAGCCTGCAGAAGTCACAATAGGTTGCCAGTGCCTCCACTCCCAGTGTGCACTGCTGCCTGCAAACCCGAGGGGCTGGTGCCTGGTCTCCTCTGGTGAGCAACAGAATCAGGGAAGTGCACCCACAAAAGTCAGAGCAGGGGTGTCAGCACTTCTACCATACCACACACTGTTGTGGCAAACCCCAGGGACTGGAAGTTTATCCTCCAAAGTTAGCACAGAGCTGTGCCTTCACCCATGCAACAAAGTTGCCAGTGCATCCCTCTCTCCTGCATCATGCTACTTCCACGCAAGTCACTGTTTCCATGCTGCTACCCAATGGCCCGCACAATGCCCAGACCTCTCAGGGAATTGCCAAACACTCTGGGCTCAGCAGTGGGCAGACCTTCAGACAGCCAGTTTGGGGTGGGGGTTGGGTGCGCTAGGGGGAAGGGTGGACTGGGAGTTCAGAATTGCGAGGAAAATATTTGTTCAATTTTGTGCCGGGAAGGATTATACCTAGCCTCACAAGTTGGACTTCTGTGGAGAAGGAGGCTCAGTTTTTAGCAGCTCTCTCTTGTGGGATAAAATGAGAGGTCTTTTGTTCCCTGCTCTCTTGCAGAGAGCCCAGCAAGCCTCCTGCTTGGGGCAGGGGTCTCTCATCCTCTTGGTGATGGGCCTTGTACCTGGAATTTGTTTTCGTGGATCCTCTTTCTTGCAGTTGCAGCTTGCTTCAGCAGAAATGATGTGCACTTGTCTATCTTCTTTCTAAACTCATCTCCCCACCTTCAGCCTCACTAAGTCTACTTTTGTCTAGTATCTTTCCCTGTGGACAGGAGCCTCTGGCGAAAGCTGCCTCTAGTCTGCCACCTTCCACCCTCCTTCTATTCCTTCTCTAATAATCTTACTGGCACCAAACTATAAAAGTAGGCATACTTCCATTCTACTTCTGAGTACCCGAAGTAACACAAGGAGTAATGCTAACATCAGGCTTAATTCTCCTAACATGATGAAAACTAGCCCCAATCTCCATGCTATTTCAAAGCAACAACTAATAAATCCCAACATCATCCTTCCACTCACTTTCCTATCAATCCCTGTTGGAAGCTGAAGCGGACTAAACCAAACACAATTACTAAAAGTTTAGCATTCTCATCTATCACCTGTATATGCTCAATAACTGCTATTGTCATATTTAACCCACCCGCAACTTTCTTTAATCTCTTAATCGACCTTATCCTTACCCCCACAATATTCCTAATATTTATTTTGCAGACCAGCATTACTATACTATCTCTAACTTACCTATGAAACAAAACACCAGCACTTGTTTCCACAATCCCCACTACTCCTCATCCCTAATCATATTCCCAACCACCACAGACACCAAACTTATATGCCAGTTCAAAACTATAAAACCCATTATACTTTTACCCCCTACTTAATTACACTATCATCTCTCTCTGTCTCTTTCTCTCTTCCACTCTCACCTATACTTTCTACTCTAGAGGCTTAGGTTATATAGACCAAGGCCCTTCAAAGCCCTAAGAAAGTAAATTATACTTAGCCTCTGAGATCTAAGGACTGCAAGACTACTACTACATACACTGAATGCAAAACAATTACTTTAATTAAGCTAAGTCCTTACTAGACTGTGGGCTCCAACCCCACAAAAAGTTAGGTAACAGCTAAACACCCTAAACAATTGGTTTCAATGCACTTCTCCTGTCAATAAGGGTAAAAAAGACAAGGGAAGATGCCCTAGCAGAATTGAAGCTACTCCTCTGAATCTGCAATTCAATATGAAATTTCACTTTAGGACTTGGTAAAAAAGGGACTTAACCCCTGTCTTTAGATGTAGAGTCTAATGCTTCCTTAGCCATTTTACCTTTACTTAATGTTCATCAACCATTGACTATACTCAACAAATCACAAAGACATTGGAACTTTACACCTATTATTTGGTGCCTGATCAGGAATAGTAGAAACTGCTGTTAGCCTCCTAATTCAAGCATAATTAGGTCAACCAGAAATCCTATAACGTGATTACCAGATCTATAACATTATCGTTACAGCCCATGTTTTCATTATCATTTTCTTTATCATCATACCCATTATAATTGGTAGCTTCTGAAACTGATTGGTTCCATTAATAATTGAAGCCTCTGACATACCATTTCCTGTATAAACAACATAAGCTTCTGATTTCTTACCTCCCTCTTTCCTCCTCCTTACCTCATCCATAGTAGAAGCAGGAGCTGGTACAAGATGAACAGTCTATTCCCCTCTAGCAGGCAACTTTGCACATGCAGGAGGAATCTCAGTAGACCTTATATTTTCTCACTTCATTTAGCAGTTGTACCGTCAATTTTAGGTGCCATCAACTTCACCACAACTACTATTAACATAAAACCACCAGCATATCACAATATTATTTGTCTGATCTATAATAATTACAGCTATCCTACTTTTCCTTTCTCTCTCTGTCCTAGCAGCAGGAATTACTATGCTCTTAAGACCAATCAAAATCTTAATACAACTTTCTTCAACCTTGCAAGAGGTGGAGACGCTATCCTCTATCAACACCTATTTTGATTCTTTGGTCACTCAGAATGTATACATTTTTATTCTCCCAGAATGAGGCATAATTTCTCATATTGTGTCATATTACTCTGGTAAAAAGGAACCATTCACCTATATAGGTAGATGAGCTATAATATTCGTCAGCTTCCTAGGCTTCACTGTCTGAACTCACCATATATTTACAGTGGCAAAAGACATTAAGGCCCAAACATACTTTACATCAGGTACAATGATTACTGCTATTCCTACAGGAGTCAAAGTATTCAGCTGCCCTGATCAGAGGCAATTATCAAATGATCCCCTGCCATATTATGAGACCTAGGCTTTATTTTCCTATTCACAGGAGAAAGCTTAACAGAAATTGTTTTATCTAACTCCTCACTAGGTATTGTTCTACACAACACATATTAGGTAGTTGCATATTTCCACTATGTCTTATCTACAGCAGTATTTGCTGTCATAGGAGGATTTGTTCACTACTTTCCATTGTTTTCTGGCTATACATTAGATCAAATGAGCCAAAATTCACTTTACAATCATATTTACAAGAGAGTCAACCTAACCTTCTTTCCACAACATTTCCTAGGACTATCAAGAATACCCTGCCATTACTCTGACTACCCTGACACAGATAAAATATGAAACACCATTTCATCAATTGGATAATTCACCTCTACAACAGCAGATATATTAATAATAATTTTTATGGTCTGAGAAGCCTTCACTTCAAAATGAGAGGTCTTAACAGTAGAACTCAGCTCCCCACCCTACCATACATTTGAAGAACCTACATACATAAAAGCATAGACCAAGAAAGGAAGGAACCAAATCCCCTAAAGTTAGTTTCAAGCCAACCCCATAACCACTATGACTTTCTTCATGTAAGATATTAGTAAAACCATTACATAAACTTGGTCAAAGTTAACTTATAGGTTAAAATCCTATATATCTTCATGGCATACCCACTGCAACTAGGGTTTCAAGATGCTGCCTCCTCCATTGTAAAGAACTCATACTTTCACAACCACACTTAATCATCTTTAAAATTAGCTCCCTAGTTCTCTGTATCATTTCCCTCATATTATCAGCTAAATTAACACAAACAAGCACCACAGATACCCAAGAAGTAGAAACAGTGTGAGCTATTCTCCCTGACCTTATTCTCATTCTTACCGCCCTCCCATCACTTTGCATCTTATGTGTAACAGGTGAAATCAGCAGCCCCTCCCTGCCAATAAAACAATGGGCCATCAATGATACTGAAGCTACGGATATACAGATTACAAGAATCTATCCTTAAACTCATATATAGTTCAAACACAAACCTAAAGCCAGGAGAACTTCAATTACTTGAAGTAGATAACCGAATAGTATTACCCACAGAAATATCAATCCAAATACTTATTCCTTCTGAAGATGTCCTTTACTCACAAACAGTACCTTCACTAGGCCTTAAAACTGACCCCATTCCAGGATGCTTAAACCAAGCAACTGTCATATCTTTCCTCCCAGGAGTATAGTATGGCCAATGCTCAGAAATCTCTGGTTAAATCCATGGTTTCATACCAATTGTACTTGAACTATTCCCCTTAAAATATTTTGAAGAGTGACTCCTGCTAGTGCTTTAAATTCACTGTGAAGTTAATAAGCTAACCTTTTAAATAAACTTCTGAAAGAAAGTTTTGACCTCTCTATAGTGCATGCCCCAACTAGACACATCAACATGAAGTATTACCATTTTTTCAATAAACTTAACCCTATTTATCATAGGATAAATTTCAAAATTTACCTGCCCTTTCAATCCTTCCCCCAAAGCTCTAAAAGTACAAAAGCAACATAACCCCTGAGAAAAAAATGAATGAAAATTTATTCACTTCTTTTATTAACCCTACAAGAGCAACAACCCTATTGTTGTCATTATTATATTCCCTAATAAATATTCTATTTTCATCACCTGCTTGACTGATTAGCAATGGATTAATTTGTCTACAACAATGATTAATTCAGCTAGTACTCAAACAATTAATAACTATACACAATACAAAGGACAAATCTGATCATTACTATGAATTTCACTTACTATTATTTATTAGCTCAACTAACCTCCTAGGCCTGTTAACACACAACTATCAATAAACCTTAGAATAGCTTTCCCATCACAGTAATAAGAGGTTTTTTTCACAAAATGAAAGCATCACTAGCCCATTTCCTACTACCAGGAACACCTTCCCTTTTAATCCCAATACTAATAATTATTGAAAACATTAGCCTGTTCATTCAGCGTGTAGTTTTAGCCATATGATTGACAGCTAATATCATAGCAGGAGACCTACTCAAGCACCTTATTGGAGCAACACATTAGCACATCTATCAACCCTCAATTACATTTATTATATTAATTTTACTTATAGCCTTTGAACTTGCTCTGGCCTTTACTCACGCATACATCTTCACAATATTAGTCAGCCTATACTTATATGGTAACATAATGACCCACTAAACCTATGCATACCACATAGTAAACCCAAGCCCTTGGCCCCCTACAAGATCCCTATCTCTCCCTCTCCTCATAACATCTGGCTTAATCACATGATTTTACTTCAACTCTACTATCCTTTACCTCAACCTCCTAACTAACTTTTTTTTTTTTATTGAATAGTAACTGTGTACATTAATGCACTTCTGGGGTACAGTGTGGGGTTTTCACAAACAATCCGAATAACCTTTTAACAATATATGAATGGTAATGAGATACTGTATAAGAAGGCACATTTTAGGGCCACCATACACCAGTAGTACAAGAGTCTCCAATACGGGACAGTCCTATTTATTATTTCAGATTTTTTTTTCTTTGCAGAGTTTTTCTGACCCTTTTGCCATTTAAGCCTCATCCATACCCCTAAACTAGGAGGTTGCTAACTTCCAACAGGCATTAACCCCCGTAACTCACTGGAAGTTCCTCACCTAAACATAGCAGTACTCCTAGCTTCAGAAGTATCCATTACCTGAGAACATCAGTCTTATAGGAAGAAACTGAAAACATACTTCAGGCTCTATTATTATTGCTCTAGGCCTGTACTTCACTCTGATAAGCCTTCAAATATTTTGAAACCTCATTCACCATTTCAGATGGCATCTATGGCTCAATATTCTTCATAGGCACAGGCTTCCACAGACTACATGTCATTACTGGGTCAAGTCTCCTTAGCGTATGTCTTCTCCATCAACAAAAATTTCACTTCACATCTGATTACCATTTCAGGTTCAAAGCTTTAGAACAATTGATCTTGCAACTACACTGACAGCTGACATTATCCTTGCCTCCGTACTTATATTAGTCACATTCTAACTCCCACAGTTAAATATTTACACAGATAATATAGTGCTTATGAATGCAGCTTTGACCCCATAGGCTCTGCCTGCCTACCTGTCTCTATAAAATTCTTTCTAGTAGCCATTACATTTCTCCTATTTGATCTAGAAATCACTCTCCTTTTTTTCCTCCTTTGATCCTTCCAAACAAACATGTTAAAACTAATAATGCTCACTACAGCACTTATAATCCTATCCTAGCCTTAGGCCTTGCTTGTGAATGACTCCAAAAGGGCTTAGAACGGCAAAACTATGGTAATTAGTTTAAGCAAAACAAATGATTGACTCATTAAACTATTATGGTCACTCATAATTACCATAATATCTTCAATCTCCACAAATATCATATTAATTTTCATCATATTAGCCTTACTAGGGGAATTAATTTACTGATTCCCACCTTATATCTTCCCTCCTATGTTTAGTGTTTAGAAGGCATATTACCCATATTTATACTAAGGACTCCTACAATTTTAAATTTGCACTTCACATTAGCTTCCATAATACCTGTAATTCTACCAGTATTCACTATCTATGAGGGTGCCGTAGGCCTAGTACTCTTAGTAATACTTACAGTATAGATTATATCCATGATCAAATCCCCTTCAATGTTAAAAATTATTATCTCAACAATTACACTCTTTCCTATAACTTGATACTCCTATAACCCTAAGCTATGAATTAACACAACCACCCAGAGCCTTGTAATTAGCCTTTTTCTTCTATGCCAACTTACATAATAACCTAAAGTTCTTCATAACCTTCTCTTCTGACCCCCTGTTAATACCACTTTTAATCTTCACAATATGACTTCTTCCCCTTATAATTTTAGCAAGTCAACATCTTTCCAAAGAGACACACGAAAAAAACTCTACATCTTTATATTGATCTCATTACAAATATTCCTAATTATAACATTCTTTGCCGCCAAATTAATTTTACCTTATATCCAATTTGAAACCACACTTATCCCAACTTTATTATTCCCCAATAAAGTAATGAAACAGAACAACTAAACACTGGACTATACGTCTTATTCAATACACTAATTAATAGGATCTTTACCCTTACTTGTAACCCTAATCCATATCCAAAATCTTATAGGCTCATTAAACTTTTCAATACTGCTTTATTTATTATACCCCAAACCTATCAAACTCCTGATCTAACCATCTCCTATGAATAGCATGCATCATAGGTTTTATAGACAAAAATACCCCTTTACAGTATACACTTATGACTCACCAATGGCCATGTAGAAGCCCAACTGCTGGATCAATAGTACTAGCAGCAGTCCTCCTAAAACTAGGTGGCTATGGTATAATACAAATTACCACCATTCTCAGCCCATTAACAGACTTCATAGCATATCCCTTCCTTGTCCTATCCCATGAGGTATAATTATAACTAACTCTATCTGCTTACAATAAATAGATCTAAAATCACTAATTGCTTATCCATCAGTAAACCATATAGCTGTTGTTAACGTAGCAATCCTTATTCAACCCCCATGAAGTGTTATAGGAGCAACTGCTTTAAAAATTACCCATGGCCTTACATCATCCATACTTTTCTGCCTCACAAACTCAAACTAAGAGTACATTCATAGTACAATTGTACTGCTAGCAAGAGGTTTACAAACATTACTTCAATAACATTCTGATGATTATTCTCCGCCCCAGCTTATCTACTGTCAAAGACTTAGGTGCCTGAGGGCTACTTGCCTTAGCAGAAGGGAGAGAGAGAGAAACAGTCTTAATAAAAGAGTGAATCTTAGCAGTCTTCTTAGAGAAGATACCAGGCAGATGCCCTGTAAGCAGGAGAAGCGAAAAGAGTCAGAATGAGTCCATGAAAGAATAGCATGCACGCTCCGGACTGCCTTCTCCTGCAGCTTCTTTAGACAATCCTATGGCTACTTGCACCACAGGTGTAGAGACTGCCAATCACTGATGTTCTGGTCCCACGAGCTCTTATCTTAAGGAGAATCGAATCTCTTCCCCATACCCTTATCACCAAGGTGTTTACATTATCGAGATGTTACAGGTGTTTCTTATGATTACAGAGTGCTCTGAGCCTTACCAACCTGGATTTACTACCCTCTATTAACCTCATTGGAGAACTACTTGTAATCGTTAACATCATTCTCATTATCAAAATTATCCATTCTATTGACAGGCCTGAATACATTAATTGTAGCTATCTATTCTCTCTTATATATTTACTACAACCCAACAAGGAAAATCTATGTACCACATTACTAATATTAAACCCTCCTTTACATGAAGTTCTCAGTTACTGAACAAAGCAAATGTGCCTGATTATATGGTACGGGGATGACAACTAAAACCTTAGTAATTTGCCTCGCTCCTTCTGGAATTAAGGAAAGCTATGATGGACATTATGGAGCCTGATATGCACTTTAAGGCTGTAAAAATAGAACAATGCTAAAATCCAAAGAAAGTAAGATATATGTATATATGGAAATCTATTGCACACCCCTTGGATGAAGGGCCAAACTGCCTCAACTACAACTTGAACTTTATACCTTAGAAAAACACAAACAATGTAACCTAATCATTTGTACCTACATATCATTAATCTGAATTTTTAAAAAGAAAGAAATAAGATGTTCAAGGAAAGATGGGCCATTTATATGATGTGACCTAATTTGATTCCTGAGAAATGCTTGTGATAACAACATGGCCATTCAAGGATAAAATGGCTATCTCAGCTATGGCTCTCTGGCAGAGGTGTGTGCTACGGTGCTTACTCATCTGTGACTTGAAACATTCTAACCAGTCATGAAACACATTTTAAGTATAAAATTCAATACTGTAGCTTTAATAAATGATATATATATACTGGGCATATCTGAGAGATATATAAATTGGACTAATTCCCCTAGGTCAAAGATAGCTGCTAAAATCTAAAGATATACTTCTAACTTTATAGTACATTAAATCCAACATTCTGGATGTTACCTAAAATACATATCTACTTACCTGTTAGTATAAAGTGAGGATGGCAGAAGGAAAAAACATTCTAGTGTAACTAAGATTGGCAATGACGCTCTTGAACAAGATTTCGAATAAAAAAGATGACACTGTCAGGTGTAGTGGCTCATGCCTGTCATCTTAGCACTCTGGAAGGCTGAGGCCAGTGGATTGCCTTAGCTTAAGAGTTCGAGACTCACCTAAGCAAGAGTGAGACCCTGTCTCTACTAAAAAGAGAAAACCTAGCTGGCTGTTGTGGCAGGCACCTATAGTCCTAGCTACTTAGGAAGCTGAGGCAAGAGGATCAGTTGAGCCCAAGAATTTAAGGTTGCTGTGAGCTATGACATTATAGCACTCTACCCAGGACAACAGAATGAGACTCTGTCTCAAAATAAATAAAAATTAAAAACAAAAAACAAAAAACACCCTTATGTGACTCATTCTTAAAGAGTTCAGTTAATTCATTAAATAGGTATTTATTAAATGAGTAGGTACAAGGTATTAATATTAGGTGGTGGGGATATAAAGTAAAATTACACAAATTTTAGCAAATCAGAATGATAGACATCAAGTTCTTTGAACACTTTATTCCTAAATTTGAAGTAAAAATGTGATAAGAAAGCCACGTAAATTTGGATATTTAAAACATTCTTCTACAGATCCCCATGAGTTAATGAAAAAATAATGAATAGGACGCAAACCACATTTTGTAAGTTCAAATTACAGTGTTACTTAGTGGGACATTCACAGTTATAAAAGCATAATTTACAGAAAGAAAGTATGAAAGTAAAAGAGCTTAATGTGAAATTTAAGACATAAAAACCCCACTAAATAAATACAAAGAAAAGCAGAAGAAGAAATGTGTGTTTAGATCCTTTGCCCAGTTTTTAATCTGGTTGTTTTCTTGCTTGAGTTGAGTTCCTCATATATCATGGATATTAGCCCATTATCAGACAGTTTGCAAGTATTTTCTCCAAATAAAGTGGTGTCTCTTTACTCATTCTGTTAACTGTTCCCTTTGATATGCAAAAATTTTTAGTTCCATGTAGTCACATCTGTCTACTTTTGTATTTGTTGCCCGTGCTTTCAGGGTCTTATCAAAGAAATCATTGCCCCAATCAATGTCATGGAGATTTCTTTTTATATTTTCTACATATAGTTTTATAGTTTCAGGTCTTATGGTTAAGTAATCCATTTTGAGTTAACGTTTGTATATGGTGTGAGATAAGAGTCAAATTTCAGTAGGGTGCAGTAATGCACACCTGTAATCCTGAACACTTGGGAAACTCAGCCGAAAGGATCACATGACACTTCAAATCTAAGTGAGCTCTTATACCACCATTGCACTATAGCCTGGGAAACATAGTGAACTCTTGTTTCTTTAAAAAAAAAAAAAAACAAGGATGCCCAGTTTTCTCAGCACAATTTATACAGACAAGAATATGCTTTTATCATTGTGTGATCTTAGCACTTTTGTTGAAAATCAAATGATCATAAATGTTTGGGTTTATTTCTGGGCTGTCTAACCTCTTCTGTTGGTCAAACTGTCTGTTTTTAAAGCCAGTACTAAGCTGGTTTGATAACAATTGCTTTATAAAGTATTTTGACCTTAGGCAGTGTGATGCCTCTAGCTATATTCTTTTTGCTCAAGGATTGATTTGGCTATTTGGAGTCTTCTGTGTTTCCACAAAAATACAGGATTATTTTTTTCTATTCCTGTGGAAAATAAAATCGGAATTTTGATAGGGACTGCAATGAATTTGCAGATTGCTTTGGCAATACACACATTTTCCACAATATCCATTTTTATAATCTATGAACACAGGCTATCTTTTCATATATTTGTGTCATCTTTCATTTCTTTTTTTTTTTTCTGCAGTTTTTGGCAGGGGCTGGGTTTGAACCCTCCACCTCTGGCATATAGGGCTGGCACCCTACTCCTTTGAGCCACAGGCACTACCCATTTTTCATTTATTTTCTTTCATCAATATTTTATAATTTTTACTATATAGATCTTTCACTTCCTTGATCAAATTTACTCATAAGTACTTTATTTTTCATTCTATTATAAATTATTTTCTTAATTTTATTTTCACATAGTTTGCCTTTAGTGTATAGAAATGCTACTGATTGATATTGTATCCTGAAACTTTACTGAATTCATTTATCAGTTTTAACAGTTTTTTTAGATAATGCTTAGGGTTTTCTATATGTGAGATTATATCATTACCAAAGAATTTCACTTCTATCCAAAAGTACTTGGATATTATCTATTTCTTTTTCGCCTAATTACGCTAGCTAGAGGACTTGCAGTACTAAGTCAGATACAAGTGGACAGAGTGGGCATCATTATCTTCTTGATCTTAGAGCAAAAGTTTTTACCTCAATATCTGTAATCATCAGGGAAATGAACTAAAACCTCAAGATAGCACCTCACACCTGTTAGAACGACTATCACAAAAGGATGGAAGATAACAAACACTGGCAAGGTTGTGGAGAAAAGGGAACTCTGGTTACACTGTTGGGGGGAACAGAAATTAGTATATTTTGTAAAACAGTAAGGAAATGCCTCAAAAAACTACACATAGATTTACCATATAATCCAGCAATCTCACTTTTGTGTATGTATCCAAAGAAATTTAAATCAGTATGACTATTTTAAATAATGCCGAAATGAACATTACAGTGATATTTATCTTCAGAATGCTGAAGAAATATCTTCACTTCAATGTTCATTTCAGCATTATTTAAAATAGCCAAGATATGGAAGCAATCTAAGTTGCCCACCAATAAATGAATACATGGATAAAGAAAATGTGGTAGACATACACAATAAAATACTACAAAGTAGTAAAAAAAGATAAAAATTCTGTCTTTTGGGGTGGCACCTGTGGCTCAAAGAGTAGGGTGCCAGTGCACATGCTGGAGGTGGCACATCCAAACCCAGGCCCAGACAAAAATTAAAAAATTAAAAAATTCTGTCTTTTGTGGCAAGATGGATGAACTTGGAGGACATGCCGTTAAGTGAAATGATCCAGGTACAGAAAAACAAGTAAGTCATGAATTCATTTATACGTGGAATCTAAAATAGTCAAACTCATAGAAGGAAAGAATAGAATAGTGGTTCCAGAGGCTGCAAGGGGAATGGGTAGGAGAGAGGGAAAAGGGGAGTGGAGAAAGAGGTGATGTTTATCAAAGGATAGAAAGTTTTAGTTAGCAGGAATAAGTCTTAGTCATCCATTTAATAATGTATTATGTTATTTCAAAATTGTTCAGTACATTTTAAATGTTCTCACCACAATGTAGGAGATAAGCTCCCTTTGCTCAAGACATGGCAGTTTGCCTCAATGTGCTCCTTCAGGAGATTGTTTCTGGGAAGCATTTCCTTGAGGTTTGAGCTTCTGTACCTGCATGTAGATATGCAGAGTGACTCGCCCTATGAGGTGTAGAGAAACAGCTGCAATGTAAGCTGGGGGATGGACAGACGGTCTTTCAGCATTGGGTTCTATTCTCTGCCTTCCTCCTTCATTAGCATTATAATCCCTAGTTCGGTTTGGGCTAGCAAGGACAGACAGCCAGCCTTATTTCCTCAAAAAGTGAAAATGTCACCCTTGACTACATGGGACTAGAAAAAGCCTTGTATCTGCTGTACAGATTTGAACCTGTGGGCTTGGACAGGATTACAAGGAGCATAAGTAAAGGTGAGAGAAAGGAAGGCCAGGCTGGGAGACCAGCTGAGTAAATGTAAGGCACATTTAGCCAAACCCTGAGTGTGCGTCTTAACTCTGTGTTTGATATTACACTTGTAAGAAAGGTTGCTTGGTAACAAGATCTGACAGGGGCCCTCTGTGGCTTGGCCCTGTGGCTCTGGACACTCTTATCTCTGTCTTCAGTTGCAAACAATCACTGAAGATCCATTAGGGTCGGTTCACACTTCGCCCCCAGGAAAAGCAGATGGCTCCATCTCTTTGGCTCCCTGAAACTTTGCATTTTCTCTGAGTGAACTGCGTAAGTCACATAGTGTTATTGAAAGTTGTAAGTTGTCTCAATTGTGATTTGTCTGTCTCCTAGAAGGAAATTTTGTTTCTTGTTCACAGGGGTAAATTTGGTTTTATGTAAGAATTTAGATCAGCTACCTTAACAGCATTTATTAAATATTACCAGAGTTATTCAACCATTGTTTTGTCACATAATTTATAATTTAGGCAGATTCCTTTATTGTTCTTTGTATCATGCTTGTTTCTAAAAATATAGACACCTAAATAATCACTAGGTAAATGGCTGAATCTGGTGGGGTCTGGGACTAGAGCAGAAATGACCCTGTGTGACCTCCAAGGCTATGTCATAAAAGGTCATAGAGCTCTGCCTCGCTCTCTCTCTGAGGATACCTACCTTGGAGACTCTTAGGTAATGTGTAAAGGTCAGTTGCTGTGAAATATGCTAGAGAGACCATGTGGAGAGGACACATAATGACTGAGAGATCCACGGGCCCTAGCCATTGCAGCCACCACCTGCCTGAATTTTCCCTGTGTTAGTCACTGAAAATACAAATGAATGAGCCCTAAGTTATTCCACTTCTAACCTTTGAGTAATCTTAGCTGAAGTGGAGCAAAAATGAACCATCTCTTTGGAGTCTTGCCAAAATTCAGATTTATGAGCAGAATAAACTTTGTTATAGAGCTCTAAGTTTATTGTGATTTTAATGCATCAGTAGGTAACTAATATGACCCTTCCAAATTTTTATTGCATATATGTGGTTTTTCACTTTATAGCATTGAATATGCTTCATTAATTTTAAAATTTTTGATCTAAAATTGTATGATACTAGAAGACAATTTCCAGAATGGTGGCCCAACAACCTACATGGACCCTATCCTCACTGAAACAGCCTAATTAGTGAAAATAAGAAAAGGAACCCAAACATTTTACATTTTGGAACTTGTTCTAAGGGCATATAGCATAGTAAGAAGTATTTATTTAAGAAAACCTACTAAATCTTGGTAAGAACAGTGAGAGTCTCTGGCATTTGAACTATTTCCTATTCTTTCTTTCCCCATTTGAGCTCAGCAAAACAAAACTGTTCCTCTGCATAGATGCAGCTAAGAACACTGGGGTCCCTTTCTTTCAGCTGTCAGTCAAAGGCTGTGGCATGTCTCTGAGATGGGCAAGCCACCAGCTCAGTGCTGTAGACTCTATTTGAGACAAGAATGATGACAAAGTTTGGGGCTTTCTTTCTCCACCCAGCTTCTTCTCATACCCCAGCTATGGCAGGGCAGGAATACTGGAGCCCCAACTACCCTCACCTTTAGCTTATAGGACAACAGTTGTGCACCAAGGGAGGCAAGCTGAGAAGATTAGAGCATGCTTCCCTGGCCCACGTCCTGCTTTTGAAGCCAAACTGTCACTCTGAGTTGGCCCCTGTCTTGATCCCAGCTCCACAGCAGGCACACAGCTATTGTGCCCAACAGAATGCATAGGTCATGAGAAGAGAGAACTTTAAAGCTCTAAGGGAACCAATTTTATTTGGAACAGAGCATGCAGAAATTCAATCCTAAGGGTACTCTGGAAAACAATGGAAGTGAGGAAAGATAGGTAGAGAGGAGCCAGCCATACTGCAAGCAGGGTGGAAGTCCTTCAGAGAGAGCCAGGGGCTGGAACAGCTGAAAAAACCTCCTGTGGTCAGAGCAAACTCAGGATGAGCTCAAAGATTTGAACTGGACTAAGGAGCAATTTATGCTCAAGGCCACTATCAAAAGCAATAGAATAATTAACCAGCAATTAATGGAGGCTGATAGCTCCATGTGACACACAGAGGCAGGTATCTTTTTTTTTTTCTGTCCTTGACATTTTTATTATTTATTTATTTATTTTTGACATTTTTACTTGTTGGGCAGGAGGATGGCTTTTGGGGGGGAGTGAAAGGATTCCCTCATTCCATCGCTTTGGCCCCTGCCTGCACCCGGCCTGTGGCGAGGACTCCCCGTTACGAGATGGGCAGCTTCCTCGTGGGCTTGGAGACAGGTGGCTGTGCTCTGTCTCCGTGCAAGTTCCTCTGCCCTCAGCGATCCAGACGCGAAATTCTAAGAACGAGGCCAGGGCCTGCGACCAAAGAGTATCTTTGCTTTTCTTTTTAAGAAAAGAATAGCCTGGTCTGAGAGTGAGCAGTGCTGACTCCTAACCTGAGCTCTTGCGCGTATCTCAAACACACCAAGGGTCAATCTCCAGAGGCAGGTATTTTGACAGAATGGGACAGAGAAAGCTGAAGAGAATCTGACTAAATTCACTGTCATCCTGGGGAGACTGCACATACCCAAGGCTGCACACGCTGAGGAGTGGCATGAAAAGTAAATTGTTCAACAAGTCACTAAACAAAAAAAACAACAAAAATAAAAACATGCTGTGTGTGTGTGTGGCGGGGGGGAGAATATCCACTATTGCTATAATAGCATATCTAAAATGACTAGTTTTTAACAACAACAAAAAAACCCCCATGATTTTCACAGTTGATCTTAGCCAAAAGGCCCAGAAGCAATAATACGATTTTCAAAGAAAAAGAAAAACATGACCCATACATAAGAAAAAAAAAAAGCAGGGAACTTAAACTGCCTTTGAGAGAGTCTTATTTTCAAATTTAGCAGATAAAAAGTTCAAAGAAGCCATTGTAAATATATTTGACGAACTAAAGGAAATGTTTAAAAAGATAAAGGGAGGTATAATGACAGTGTCTCATCCAATAGATAATTTGAAATGAGAGATGGAAATTCTGGGCTTAAAAAATGCAATAACTGGGCTCAGTGCCCATAGCTCAGTGATTAGGGTGCCAGCCACATGCACCAGGGATGGTGGGTTTGAACCTGGCCAGCTAAACAACAGTGACAACAATAACTACAACAATAAAAAAAGTAGCTGGGCACTGTGGTGGATACCTGTAGTCTCAGCTACTTGGGAGGCTGAGGCAAGAGAATCGGTTAACCTCAAGAGTTTGAGATTGATATGAGCTGTGATGCCATGGTACTCTACCAAGGGCAACATAGTGAGACTCAGTCTCAAGAAGAAGAATACAATAACTGAAATGAAAAATTTGCTAGGTGGGCTCAAGAAAAGATTTGAACTGGAAGAAGAAAAATAGATGAACTTGAACTTAAAGCTAGAGAGCCTACACAATCTTAACAAAAGGGAGAAAGGAAGAATGAAAACAAAATGTACAGAGCATTAGAGAAAGTGGGACATTATTAAGTGGGATGTTATTATCCAGACCAGAATTTTGCAATGGGAGTTATAAAAAGAGAGGCAACACAGAAAAGACGAAAAAAAATGTTTAAAGAAATGATGCCCAATGTTTTTCAAAATTTGATAAAAAATTAGTTTATAATTCCAATAAGACCAAACAATTTAAAATGGATAATCTTCCAAAATTTTCACTCAGAGACATCATAGTAAAGAGGTTTAAAAGCAAAGATGAAGAGAAAATCTGATAGCAGTAAGATTCATATCATACCGATCCTTATAATAACAACTGATGACTCCTCACAAACAATTGAGGTCAGAAGGCAGTGTCATGACATATTCAAGTCCTAACAAAAATTTCAACTAAGAATTTTATATTTAACAAAACAGTATTTCAAAAATGAAGGTGGAAAGAAATAAAGACATTCCAAGATATAAACAAACTGAGAGAATCATTGTTAAACAACTGAATATTATAAGACATACTAAAAGAAGTTCTTCACACCTAAACCAAGTGAACCCAGACAGAAATTCAAAACCCAGACAAAGAAACAAAGGACCCTAACACTAACTAAACTATAATGAAAAACAGTATAAATGCTTATTTCTTCCCTTTTCTTTTCTTAACTGATATAAAGATCAACTGTATGAAACAACATGCATATGTACGTAATGTACAGATATGTAAAGTGTTGGACAAAACCAGCACAGAAGAGAGGGTGGTAGCAAAGCTGCACTGGAGGAAGGAATGATTCCAGAGGGCAGCTTCATTCTAGAAACGACTAACCAGAAATGGTGAAAAAGAAGATGGATATAACAAACATTGGACATACATATTTCCTTTCCCTTTATTATAAATTTCCTTAAAAATAACAATTATATAAATTAATGGCCATAATAATATATTGCAAAATTTCTAGTATATGTAAAGGTAAAATATGTAACATAATGGCCAAAAAAAGAAAAAGATGTATATAGAAATAGCATTTCTACATCTCACTAGAATAAACGTAGTATAAATCCAAAGGTGTTGTGATGAGTTAGTATGTATGTGGTAAGCTCAGCATACATAAATAACTAATTGCATAATAAAAAGAAACTATTAATAAAAAATGCAATGGTTCAGTAAAGAAATTAAAAGTTACACTGGAAAACATTTACTTAATGCAAAAAAGCAATAAATTGAGGAAAAAAGAATGAAAAGAGACATATGGAAAGCAAGAAAAAAGTCAGATATAATGCAACTATATCAATAATAATATTAAATATTAATGGATTAATCACTCTAATAAAAAATCTGAGACAGTCTGATAAAGGACTCAGATCTGTAGTAGTCTATTTGGGATGCACAATTCTGTAGACTGGGAGGATTATAAACAACAAAGATTTGTTATAGTTTTGGTTGCTTGAAATTTCAGGATCAAGCTGCCATCAGATTCAATTTCTGGTAAGAGCTTCTTCATGAACAGGCATCTTCTCATCATGACTTTACATGGCAGAAGACAAAGGCTTTTCTAAGGGCACTGATCCCATTTATGAGGGCTCCACTTACATAACGGAATCACTTCCTGAAGGCCCCACCTTCTAATACTATCACCTTGGGGGTAGGATTTCAGCATATGAATTTTGGGGACATACAACATGCAGATCATAGCAAAATCTGACTTTACACTCTTTGTAGGAATCACACTTTAGATTCAAAGATACAAGTAGTTTGAAAGTAAAAGAATCAGAAAAGACATAAGACACAACAAGCAACCATGAGAAAACTGGAGCTGCTGTACTAACATCAGAAAGATTGCCTTAAAACAAAAAAGCTTTACTAGAGATAGAAGGACCATTTCATAATGAGAAAAGAGCTGAGTCAAGAGATGGACACAGCATTATAAACACACGTGCACTTAACATTAGAGTCCCCACGTATACACAACAAAATGACAAAATTGATAGAAGAAATAAATTAAATAACAGTACTTGGAGATCTTTACACCCACTTTTAATAGTTAACAAAAGGAGTAAACAAAAGATTGACAAAGACATAGAAGACTTCTAGTCTAGTTAACTAAGCCGAGCAGATAGGTACAGATCCTCCCACAGATCCCCACCCAACCATAGCAGAATACGCCCTTTTTTCAAGTGCACATTGAGTGCTCGTCAGAATAGAGCATGTGTTAGGCCTTAAAACTAGCTTCAGTAAAGTTAAAAAAAAAAACTGAAGTAATTCAAAGTATATTTTCTGACAACAATGAAATGAAATTAGAAACCAAAAAACAGAAAGAAATCTGGAAATTTTTACAAATATGTGCACATCAAACAACATACCCCTAAATAATCAATTAGACAAAGAAAAATGTACAAAGTTAATTAAAAAATATTTTGAAATGATTGAAAGTCAAGACATAACATACCAAAATTATGGGATGTAGCTATGGCAGTATGTAAAGCAAAGTACGTGTCTGTAAATGCATATATTAAAAAGAAGTATCTTATTTCAGTGACTTAATTTCTACCTTAGATACTGAAAAAGAAAGAGCAATTTAAAGCCAAGGCAAGCAGAAGGAAAGAGAAGAGCAAAGATTAAGGCTGAAATTAGTTAGAGACTAGATAAACAACTGATGAAATCAACAAAATCAAAATAAGTTAATTGATAAGATCAAAAACATTGGCAAACCTTTAGTTTATAATAGCCACAAAAGAAAAGAGTGAAGATTCAATTTAAAAAAATTAGGAATAAGAAAGGGGATAATGCTACAAGCCCTATGGAAACAAAAATAATTAGGTAATTTAGATGACACAAATTCTAAAAAAGACAAAACTATCAATTCTGTGATTTTTTTTTTTTTTGAGGCAGAGTTTCACTACATTGCCCTTAGTAGAGTGCCATGGTGTCATAGCTTATAGCAACCTCAAACTCTTGGGCTTAAGGAATTATCTTGCCTCAGCCTCCCAAGTAGCTGGGACTACTGGGGCCCCCACAATTCGATTTGAACCTGCCAGCTCTGGTGTATGGGGTTGGTGTCTTAGCCTCTGAGCTATAGGTGCTGAGCTATGTTCCTCATAATTTTTGAGTGGATGTATAACATTGTATGTAGGACAGTAAACACAAAAGTAAATAGTATTTCCTCCTCAAATGGGCCTACTTATTCTTTAAGCCACTCTACCCATATATCTGTAATATTTAACCTTCTATAAAGGTGTAAAAAATAATGGGAAACTATATAATTAAAAATGGCATTAGAGCAGGGTGGCACCTGTGGCTCAAGGAGTAGGGAGCTGGCCCCATATACCAGAGGTGGCAGGTTCAAACCTGGCCCCAGCCAAAATGCCAAAAAAAAAAAAAAAATGGCATTGCAGTAATTAGACATCCATTTACAAAAATAAGAAGAAGAAAAAAGGAGAAAGAAAAAAATATAATTCTTACTTTGTTCCACACAAAACAATTAACCCTCACCTAGCATTCTGGGAAGCTGAGGTGGGTGGATCTCTTGAGCTCAGGAGTTCAAGACCAGCCTGAGCAAGAGCAAGACCCCATCTTTACTAAAAATAGAAAAATTAACTGGGTGTTAGGGCAGGCACCTATAGTCTCAGCTACTCCAGAGACTGAGGCAAGAGGATTGCCTCAATGAGTCTTAGGTTGTTGTGAGCTGTGACACCATGGCACTCTTCACAGGGTGACAGAGTGAGACTCTGTCTCAAAAAAAATTAGCTGCAAATAAATCATAAACCTAAATGTAAAAGCTAAAATCTTAAAACTTCAAGAATTAAATATATAAGAAAATATTGGAATTTTAGGCAAATATTTCTTAGAGCATAAGCACAAACCATAAAAAGAAAAATAACAATAAATCTAAATTTAACTTACAATTTTTAAAATTGTTAATAAAAGTATAATACAAGCCACAGACTGGAAGTTTTCTTTTTAATTCACATATATGGTAAAGGAATTAAAGCCATGATATATAGAGAATATTTTTAACCCAATAATAAAAGACAAGCAATCCCAACCTAAACATGGGTAAAAGACTGGAACCATTCACAAAGGGATGCATGTCATGAAAGTAAGTAAACACATGGAAAGGTGCTCACATCACTCATATATCTGTAGGCCCTGCACCTGTCTTCTTTAGAGAAGTTTCTCTTCAGGTCTCTTGCCCATCCTGAGATGGGATCACATGTTCTCTTCTTGCCAATACATTTGAGTTCTCTGTGGATTCTGGTTGTCAGAGACATAACCAGCAAATATCTTCTCCCATGCTGAGGGCTGTATACTTGCTTTACTCACTGTGTTCTTGGCAGTGCAGAAGCTTTTTAGTTTGATGAGGTGCCAGTAGTGTATTTTTGATGTTGCTTCAATTGCCTGGCGGGGTTGGGGGCATCCTCTTTAAATATCCACCCAGGCTGATTTCTTCAAGTGTTTTCCTTACACTTTCTTCTGGTATTTTTATAGTTTCATTTCTTTAGTTTAAGTCTTTAATCCAATGAGAGTCTAACTTAGTTAGTGGTGAAAGGTGTGGGTCTAGTTTCAGTCCTCTATAGGTCGCCAGCCAGTTTGCCCAGCACCATTTGTTAAATAGGGAATCTTTCCCCCACTCAATGTTTTTAATTGGCTTGTCAAAGACCAGATAATGGTAACTAGCTGGATTCATCTCTTGGCTCTCTATTCTGTTCCATACATCTACATCTCTGTTTTTTGCCAATACCATGCTGTTTTGATCACTATTGATTTATAGTATAGTCTAAGGTCTGGTAGCGTGATTCCTCCTGCTTTGTTTTTATTTCTGAGTAATGTCTTGGCTATTTGAGATTTTTTCTGATTCCATATAAAACAAAGTATTATTTTTCCAACATCTTTAAAGTATGACAGTGGAGCTTTAATAGGGATTGCATTAAAATTATATACTACTTTGGGTAGTATGGACATTTTAACAATGTTAATTCTTCCCAGCCATGAGCATGGTATGTTTTTCCATTTGTTAACATTTTCAGCTATTTCTTTTCTTAGAGTTTCATAGTTCTCTTTATAGAGATATTTTACATCCTTTCTTAGGTAAACTCCCAAATATTTCATCTTCTTTGGCACTACTGTGAACGGAATAGAGTCTGTGACTGTTTTTTCAGCATTGGTATATATTGGCTGCTATTGGTATATATAAAGGCTACCGATTTATGAGTATTGATTTTGTAACCTGAGATGCTGCTGTATTCCTTGATCACTTCGAAGAGTTTTGTAATAGAATCCCTGGTATTTTCCAGATATAGAATCATATCATCAGTGAAGAGTGAAAGTTTAATCTCTTCTGACCCTATATGGATACCCTTGATCACCTTTTCTTCCCTAATTGTAATGGCTAAAACTTCCATTACAATGTTAAAGAGCAATGGAGACAATGGGCAGCCTTGCATCACTGGTGATCTGAGTGGAAATGATTTCAATTTTACTCCATTCAATACAATATTGGCTGTGGGTTTGCTGTAGATGGCCTCTATCCATTTAAGAAATGTCCCTTCTGGCTCAGTGCCTATGGCTCAAGTGGCTAAGGCACTAGCCACATACACCTAAGGTGGCGGGTTCGAATCCAGCCTGGGCCTGCCAAATAACAATGCCGGCTACAACCAAAAAATAGCTGGGCATTGTGGCAGGCGCCTGTGGTCCCAGCTACTTGGGAGGCAGAGGCAGGAGACTTCTTTGAGTCCAGGAGTTGGAGGTTGCTGTGAACTTTGATGCCATGGAACTCTACCCAGGGGGATAGCTTGAAGCTCTGTCTCAAAAAAAAAAAAGTCTCCTCTATACCAATTTTCTTAAGTGTTCTGATCATGAAGGGATGCTGGATATTATCAACAGCTTTTCCTGCATCAATTGAGAGAATCATATGGTCTTTGTTTTTAATTTGTTTATGTGACGAATTATATTTCTAGATTTTTGTATGTTGAATCATCATTGAGATCCTGGGATAAAACCCACTTGGTCTGGTGTATATTTTGTTTGATGAGTTGCTGGATTCTGTTTGTTAGGATCTTGTTGAATATTTTCACATCAATATTTATTAGTGATATTGGTGTGTAATTTTCTTTCTTTGTTGGGTCTTTTCCTAGTTTTGGTATCATGGTGATGTTTGCTTCATAGAATATGTTGGGTAGTATTCTTTCTTTTTCTATGTTTTGGAAAAGGTTGAGTAATATAGATACTAGTTTTTCTTTAAAGGTTTGGTAGAATTCTGACGTGAAGCCATCTGGTCCCAGGCTTTTCTTTTTAGGGAGATTTTGTATAGTTGATGCTATTTCAAAACTTGATATAGGCCTGTTCAACATTTCCATTTCATTCTGGCTAAGTCTTGGAAGGTGGTGTGCTTCCAAATATTGGTCGATTTCCTTCAGATTGTCATATTTCTGAGAATAAAGTTTCTTGTAATATTCATTAAAGATTTTTTGGATTTCTGAGGGGTTTGTTGTTATTTTGTGTTTACCATTTCTGATTGATGAGATTAGAGATTTTACTCTATTTTTCTTGGTTATGTTAGACCAATAAAAAGGTCTATTTTATTGACCTTTTCAAAAAACCAACTTTTTGATTTATTGATCTTTTCTATAATCCTTTTATTTTCAATTTCATTTAATTCTGCTCTAATTTTGGTTATTTCTTTTCTTCTGCTGGGTTTTGGATTGGAGTGTTCTTCCTTTTCCAGTTGCTTGAGATATCCCATAGTTGTTAGCTTCCTTTCTTTCCATTTTCTTGAGGAAGCTTGCAGTGCTATAAATTTTCCTCTTAGGACTGCCTTTGCAGTATCCAAGAGGTTCTTGTGTAACTTGTGTCTTCATTGTCATTTTGTTCCAAAAATTTGGTAATTTTCTTATTGATCTCAACTCTGGCCCAGCTATCATGCAGCATAAGGTTATTTAGTTTGTGTTTTTGTATGAGTCTGCAGATTCCTGTTGTTACTGAGTTCAACTTTTATTCCATGATGGTCTGAGAAGATGCATGGAATAATTTCTATTTTTGAAAATTTGCTGAGGTTAGACTTGCGACCTAAGATGTAGTCAATTTTGGAGTATATTCCATGGGCTGATGAGAAAAATGTGTATTTAGTTTTGTTAGTATGAAATGTTCTGTAGATGTCAGTTAAATCCAAATTCTGAATGGTTAAGTTTAAATCTAAAATTTCTTTGCTAAGCTTCTTAGCAAAGGATCTATCCTTTTTGTTTGAGGATCTATCTAACACAGCCAAAGGAGTACTGAAATCTTCGACTGATGGAGCTGGGAGATATTGAGTTGCTCATGCTTATTAGAGTACCTCTTATAAATTGAGGTGCATTCTGATTGGGTGCATAAATATGGATAATTGAAATTGCATTGTTTTGAATATTACTTTTAACAAAAATAACGTGACCATCCTTATCCTTGCTTACTTTTGTTGATTTAATGCCTATGGTACCTGCAAATAAAAGTGCAACACCTGCTTTTTTCTGCTATTTGCCTAGAATATAGATGACCATCCCTTCACCCTGAGTCTATATTTATCTTTTAAGGTAAGATGAGATTCTTGTATGCCACAGATATCTGGCCTGAGTTTTTGTATCCAGGCAGCCAGTCTGTGACTCTTTAGAGGACAATTTAAGCCATTCGCATTGATTGAAAATATTGATAAGCCTGGTAAAATTTTGGGTATTGAGTTTTTCAGAAGTTCAGTAGAGATTTTTAATCCTTTTGCTGCTGTGGAAATTGAAATTTAATCAAAAATTTCTGAGTGAGTTTACTTTTGTGGTGGAGGATTGCACTGGCCATTATGGAATATTGGTCTAGAATATCCTGGAGGGCTGATTTAGTTATGGCAAATTTCTTCAACATGTGAATGCCATTAAAGTATTTAATTTCTCCATCATAGATGAATCTCAGTTTAGCTGGATACAGAATCCTAGGTTGAAAGTTATTTTGTTTTAGAAGATTAAAAGTCAATGACCATCCTATTCTAGCTTGAAAAGTTTCAGCAGAGAGCTCTTCAGTCATTCTAATACTCTTCCCCTTGTAGGTTATGGTTTTCTTACATCTAACTGCTTTCAGAATTTTCTCTTTCATCTTAACTTTGGTGAAGTTAATTATGATGTGCCTGGGGGATGTCTTGTTTGGGTTGAGTCATTCTGGGTTTCTGAAATTGTCTGCTATCTGAATTTCAGAATCTCCTGGCATGTTTGGAAAGTTCTCTTTCATAATTTCACGAAGAAGAGCCCCTGTGTTTTGTGAAG
>CAUYTI010068391.1:0-40743 GCA_963575145.1 Galago senegalensis | reverse complement strand
TGGAGAACACTGAGAGATCTAAAAATAGATCTGCCAATCGATCCCACAATTCCTCTAGTAGGTATATATCTGGAAGACCAAAAATCACATTATAACAAAGATATATGTACCAGAATGTTTATTGCAGCCCAATTCATAATTTCTAAGTCATGAAAGAAGCCCATGTTCCCATTGACCCATGAATGGATCAATAAATTGTGGTATATATACACCATGGAATGTTATGCAGCCTTAAAGAAAGATGGAGACTTTGCCTCTTTCATGTTTACACAGATGGACTGGAACATATTCTTCTTAGCAAAGTATCTCAAGAATGAAAGAAAAAGTATCCAGTGTACTCAGTCTTACTATGAAACTAATTTATAGCTTTCTTATGAAAGCTATAACCCAATTATAGCCCAAGAAGAAGGGGAAAGGGGAAGGGGGGGGAGGATGGGTGGAGGGAGAGTAATTTGTGGGACCACACCTATGGTGCATCTTACAAGGGTATATGTGAAATTTAGTAAGTGTAGAATATAAATGTGTTAACACAGTAAGTAAGAAAGTGCTGCAAAGGCTATGTTAACCAGTTTGATGAAAACATTGCAAATTGTATATAAAACCAGCACATTGTACCCCATGATTGCATTAATATACACAACTATGATTTAATTTAAAAAATAAAGAATCTCATTTGGTTCCCCCATTTTTTATTACAAAGGGAAGAGGAGAAACATTACTATGGAGAACGCTGGCCAACTCCATCTAACCAAGTGATCAAGGTTAACATAACCAGGCATAAAACATTGACATCTTGTACCTCAAAATAGGATGCAATGAGAAGGCTGCTCCCCTGGTCTCCCAGTAACACATAACCTCACTCTAATAGTAGGAAAACAGGCAGATTGAAGGATGTCCTACACAGCTCAGGTCATGAAGCATGAGGAAGGACAGAGCAAATGTCACCAGTTGGTGGAAACTAAGAAGACCTGACACCTAAATAAATGCAAAGCAGGATCCTAAATAATGAAAAAAGAAACTAGTGAAATCCAAATAAAAGCCTGTGTGCAGTTTGATTAATAGAATTACATTAATGTTCATTTCTTAGCTTTATAATTATACTGTGGTTATGTAGGGGGTTAACACAGGGAAAGCCGTATGGAGTACACAGGAATGCACTGTATTATTCTGGCAACTCAATCTGTACATCTAAAGTTATTTTAGAATAAAAAGTCAAAACCAAAAGTCAAACAAAAAATACTGTTTCCTCTCACCAATGGCACCTTAAATGGAGGGAAAATGCTATATTCCCTCCTCTCCAGCTGGTGCTCCCCTGAGCCGTTTGTTGTATCAGGGATACTGGCTGCATCCCTGGCATGTTGCTGGATGTGGCTGGTTGAGGGAGGGAGAAAGCTGGTCAGGGCAGAAGGGAGAGAGAGAGTAGGGGCAGTAGGGGGTAAGGAAAGTATTTGTAAGTGAGCATTTGGGATCTCTTAAATTCTGCCCCCCAAATGACTATTTGCTTATGGAACTGGCTTTGGTGATCATGATTTATCAATCTGGGATTAGCATGAAGAATATCCTCTGGGAAAGAAGCCAGTCTTGGGCACCTGCACTAGTCTCTTATTTGGAAATGGTTTTCCTTCTAATTATGATGCTGTCCAATAGAAATTTCATCAATGGCGGAAATGTTTTATATCTGTGTTGTCCTACATAGTTGCCACCAGCCACAGGTGGCCATAGAGTACTTGAAATGCAGCCAGTGTAATGCTGGGAACATGGCAAAATGTACACGAATCATCATGTGGGACTAACGGCCACCTGTTGGACAGTGTAGCTCCAGGAGCCAGCTTCCACCCTTTATTCCTGTTGATCAAGTTATGGCTCAGTTTTGAAAATGAGTGTGTATGTAATCAACTACCTCATCCCCAAAGACATGTTGAAATAAGAAATAACCAAATGAATAGTTTTCCAACCATACCTAGAATCATGGAATTTTATAGTTGAAAGAGACCTTAGAGCTTGTCTGTTTCAGTTTATTCATTTCATAGTTGAGAAAGTTGGACACGTGATTAGGGTTAAGGGTAAGGTCAGGGCAGAGGCAGAATAGACCCAGGTATCCCCAGCCTCATTCCAGGGTTGTGCACTGTGGCCTCACCTACCCAGAGCAAAGTCACATAGGCAGCCCCACTCATGCTAATCCTGAACCCACTTCCTCCTCCCTGTGCCCACTGTACAGTCTCATCAGAATACTCCAAGTGGGACGTTTCCAGAACAATCCTTTTTTAATGAAAAGTGGCAAAGCTGCTGTTTTTCAGCTGCATAAACTGTCTTCTGGCCCCAAGAGAGGAGAAAAAGTGAAATAATAAATTCTCTAGAGGATACAGAATCAAGGACACCAGAGAGCTTTCTCATAAATTGCCTCTCCATTACGAGTCTATTCACAATGGAGAACTCTAAATAAGATGAGGGAGAGGCTAATTCATTTTATAAACATCGCTTTAAATCTCTTCGTGTACCTGAGCCATGAAATTAATTATGACTCTGATGAAATGGGAAAAAAAAGAGGTGTTTAAAGCTGTAATGAATATTACCAGAGCCTACTTTCTTAACTGGTTTACTTGCCAAAAGAGGAGTAGATGATTTCATGAATCCAGGTACTCAGCAGGAAATATATGCGATATGGTTTTCAAAGGATGTCTTTTTATTCTTCTAAAGCAGGAGTAAGTACCCTAGTGGGCCAACATCAGGAAAATCCATCCTCAAATAAAAATATAAAATTGAGAGTGAGACCCTGTCTCTAAAAATAGCCAGGCTTTGTGTGGACGTCTGTAGTCCCCGCTACTTAGGAGGTTGATGCAAGAGAATCACTTGAGCCCAGGAGTTTCAGGTTGCTGTGAGCTATGAAAGCACAGCACTCCACCGAGGGCGACAGAGGGAGATTTTGTTAAAAAATGAAAAATGAAATTGCAAAACTGAGTCACCACTTCTCAACAAGTTTGTGTACCCTGGAGCCTCTTATGGAGATATTCCAGATGTTTTCCTTTCGAATTTGGAGCTGTTGAAAAGGCCTATTTCTGACAATCTCCCTTTTGGAATGTAAAGACCAAAGCTTCCACCCGACTGTCAAGGGAGGATGTTCCAAGAAGTCTCACATTTCATGCTACTTGATTTGAATAAGAGCCCACTTTGATGATGATTAAAATTCACTTATTGACATTGAACGCTGCTTTCTTCTTTTCTCAAGGTCCTTTCTAAGGGGGCTCCTGAAGCCTGTGGTAACAGACAAATCTAGTCCATGAATTAATTTCTGCTGACTGTAAACACACGCACAATCAAAGTGACGTCCTAAGCATTCCATACAGCCTCAGGGAGCCCAGGGGAGGGTGGTGTTAATCAATAATCTATACACACTCAAGTTATCACAAGCACTGCATAAATAATTAAGGATGGGGGAATATCACAGCAGCCACCGACGTTTACTAAGCACCTTCCAGGGCCAGACACTCTTCATCCTCTGTCTCTTACAATCCTCATGACTCATCTCTGACAGAGGTAGAATCACCATCACCTTCGTTGGCATATGGGGAAATTGAGGAAAGATAAGGAAAATAACTTGCTTCAGGGCATACTTCTACCAGATGACAGACTCAGGATTTGGTCTACATTTATCTGACTCCGACCTTAAACTGTTGAGTAATTATTAGTCTGCTACCTTTTGAAGCCAGGAGGAGTAGAGATGCGGAACCCAGAACAGACAATAGGGTCTCATGGCCTCTGGCAGAGTATTCTGGCCTGTCAAGAATGTTCCTTGCTGGCTTAGCGCCTGTGGCTCAAGCAGCTAAGGCTCCAGCCACGTACACCTGAGCTTCGAATCCAGCCTGGGCGGCCAAACAACAATGATGGCTGCAACCCCCCCCCACCAAAAAAATTGCCGGGCGTTGTGGCGGGCGCCTGTAGTCCCAGCTACTTGGGAGGTGGAGGCAGGAGACTTGCTTGAGCCCAGGAGTTGGAGGTTGCTGTGAGCTGTGATGCCATAGAACTCTACCCAGGGCAACAGCTTGAGGCTCTGTCTCAAAAAAAAAAAATAAAAAAAAGAATGTTCCTTGGGTCCACTCGTTGTCCCAGCCCCTTAATTCTCCTGCAATGACTTCCACTCTTTTCTCCCACTGGCCCTGCTGCACTCTGTGGTCTCAGTTTTTCTAGGTCTTCCTGTGTCTTCTCAGATCAAATCCAGTCTGGCCTAGTCTGGGCTCAAAGTGGGTGCTAACTGAATCAGGCAGTTTCTTCCTCTAAGGTGAATCTTTAACCCCCTGAGGACACATTCCCTGTACCCCATGTATGTCCTGACAGTGGGAACATTAGCGACATGGTTTCCCCTGGTCCGGGCTCTCACTATAGTGCTCCCTTAATAAGCTCCGGGTGGGCAGGAAGGACATGGTGTCTGTGCCAGCCTTGCCATTGCCCATTGGGTTTTCTTAGGAAAGTCAAACCTTTGCATTATAAACTTCTACACTGTGAAGTATCCAAGGACTGTTGGATAACAACTGAGAGTTGTCATACAAAGTTTACTTTCTGAAAATGTTTCCTTTTCTAATGTACCAGGGGAAAGATAATCCAAATGTCAGGGTGCTATCCAGATAGATTCACCTGGCAGGGATACTGGGGTGCTACTCAATAAGTTGTACCCTGGAAGGCTGAGGTGACAGTCAGAAGAACTGTCAGTGGTCTTAGTTTCCAAGTGGTGTGAGTGAGTGACTGTGGGAGCTTGACGAGCCTTCACGTGGAAACCAGCAACCTCCGTATGTCTCTGCTAATGCAGCAGCGATCTGCCTGGCAGGGAGAAGAATCTGGGTATTGCACTTTGGAGAAACCTCCTCTCCAATGGGGCAGCCTCTTGAGGGAACCCTTTCCAAGGGTGACTTTGAATATCTGTGACTTTGCCCTGAGAGTCTGAGATGGGCTTCGCTCAAGGATAATGAAGTGTATCACATCAGCATAATGATCACTACCACTCACTAAACAGCAGTTGTACTCTAAGCTCCTTTCTTTCAGCAAGCATTGGTTTAGATTTTCATATATATTATTATGCTAGAAGCTTCCAAGCTGTCTTCCCAGTTACGTGGTTGTCCTTAGAAGGAAGTGCCCAGTGATGCCCTGTCTGCCAGTGCCCATTTATGGTGCCTCCTGCATCGGGGAGGCCCTGGTGTCGACCTTGCTTTTGTGACTCAGGCTTTCCTTCTCTGCCTCATAGCTCTGCTTTTCTCTGGATGGACTTGCAAGCCCACTTTCTCCAGATGGCAGCTCCTGGCAATTTCAGCTTCCCAACTCCAGCAAAATGCACTGACACAGAAGGTACAACCTTTGGCTGCTTTGCTCAGAATATGACAATCAGACTTTGCAGCCTAAGGAATACATTTTTTATTTTTCCTAAAGCATCAGCCTCCATTATTTTTATCTGTGGTAAACAAACCTATAAAACTTGCTAAAAGAAAAATCTTTGTAGGGCAGAGGCAAGGTGACTTTTTAACTGGTGGGTGTATAGCAGGATGGAAACTCTAGAAACCAACAATCTCAGTGAGTAAAGGAAAATGGGTTTGATAAGTAAAGGTGAAAGGGGTTA
The DNA here is from genome assembly GCA_963575145.1 of Galago senegalensis. Taxonomy (NCBI): domain Eukaryota; kingdom Metazoa; phylum Chordata; class Mammalia; order Primates; family Galagidae; genus Galago; species Galago senegalensis. Next base: position 35,141 of record CAUYTI010068391.1, on the reverse strand, counting down.
AGAAAGGCTAAAAGGTGACCCTGAGATATATTTAGGAAAAGAAAGGTTTAAAAAGGCATTGCTCAGCTATTCCATGAAAACAGGGGTACACAGTGTGGCAGACGTGTGTCAGTGGTGGCAAGAAACAACCTCATGAAACCACAGATGGGAGGACTGAGACGCTTCTAAGAGCATGTTCTTATCAGGCCTGACTAGTTCAATGTAGTCAGAGGGACTAAAACTCAGGAGATTTGTAATTTGAGTTCTAAAATATAATAGAAGTGAGAAGCCCAACGCTTCTTTAATTCTATTTTGATAAAGGAGACTTTGTTTTTCCACAGTTCTGTTTTCCTTCCCTTGATTATTACTGGGCAGAACTAAGGTGAGTAGCACAAACTTTAAGATGGCCTTCAGATGGGTGTGGTGACTCATGCCTGCAATCCCAGCACTTTGGGAGACTGAGGTGGGAGGATCACTTTAGGCCAGGAGTTTAAAACCAGCCTGAGCATGAGTGAGAGCCCATTTCTATTTTTTAAAATTTAGCTGAGTGTGGTAGTGGGTGCCCCTTAGTTCTATTTGCTCTGGAGGCTGAGGCAGGAGGATCACTAGAGGCCAGGAGTTTGAGGTTTCTGTGAGCTATGTGACACCACTGAACTCTATCTGGGCAACAGAGTGAGAACTTGTTCCCCAAACAAACATACAAACAGGAGGCCTCAGTCCCAGACAGGACTTACAAGAGCCTGAGAATGAGGCCTCCTAAAATGTTGCACTCTGGGTTCTTGGTCCTCTTTAATGGCAGCAAAGTGGCCTCCTTTCCTAAAAGCAAAATGTTTTGGTGGTTTAGATGAGATCTATCATTTTGTCCCTCACATTCTAACCTGGGTTAATGAACTCAAACTAAAAAAGAATTCCATTTGTATGTATGAGAGACTGATTTTTCTAAACATTAGGAGAGGAGAGAGGAGAAAAATACAGATTATTCTAAGCATTAAAGAAATAAAATATTGAGTTTACAACACTTGTTCACCTATGAAAAAATTCCAGTGTTTTGGGATGCCAAGTTGGGATCACTTCAGCTCAGGAGATCGAGACCAGCCTCAACAAGAGTGAGACCCTGTCTCTACTAAGAATAGAAAAATTAGGTGGGTATGATGATGGGCACTTGCAGTCCCAACTACTTGGGAGGCTGAGTCAAGAGGACTGCTTGAGGCTCAGTGCCCATAGCTCAGTGAGTAAGGGTGCCAGCCACATACACAGAGGCTGGCAGGTTCAAGTCCAACCCAGGCCTGCTAAATAACAATGATAACTCCAACCAAAAAATAGCTGGGCATTGTGGCGGGTGCCTATTATCCCAGCTGCTTAGGAGGCTGAGTCAAGAGAATTGCTTAAGCCCAAGAGCTTGAGGTTGCTGTGAGCAAATTCAACAAAACCGCTCTGATTTCCATGCTGACAATCTGTCTCCCACAGTCCATGCACTCTCTAGACATCTTATGTTCATCTGTCTTATTAGTAACTGGCTACAGGCTTTCCAATTTTCTCCTCTAATAGACTTGCAGAGTTTTGTTACTTATCACATTATGAACTCATTTCCTAAATTTTTATGTTACTCCTCTAATGCCCTCAGGTAAATTGAAGGCTCACCTGAGTAGCTCTGATGCTTTGAGGCCCACCCTAGCCTAGACAAGGTCAGGGCGTCCTCTGAAACCTGGGTTAACTGTCTCTGAGCTGTTTGGTATAGCTGCATCATGAGTGGCTTTCTTTTGTTTTTTTTAATTGTTGGAGATTCATTGTGGGTACAAGAAACCAGGTTATACTGATTACATTTGTCAGGTAGAGTCCCTTTAATAATCATGTCTTGCCCCCAAAAGGTGTGGCATACCCCAAGACCCCACACCCCTCCCTCCTTCCCTTTCTACTCTTCCTTTCCCCCACCCCTTCCTCCTTCTTTCTTGCTCTGCTTTCCCCCTCCCGCACCCCACCGTGTCATTAATTGCCATTAATTATTCTCATATCAAAATCGAGTACATAGGATTCATGCTTCTCCATTCTTGTGATGCTTTACCAAGAATAATGTATTCCACTTCCATCCAGGTTAATACAAAGGCTGTAAAGTCTCCATTTTCTTAATGGCTGAATAGTATTCCATGGTGTACATATACCATAGCTTGTTAATCCATTCCTGGGTTGGGGGGCATTTAGGCTGTTTCCACTTTTTGGTGATTATATATTGAGCTACAATAAATAGTCTAGTGCAAGTGTCCTTATGATAAAAGGATTTTTTTTTCTTTCTGGGTAGATGCCCAGCAATGGGATTGCAGGATCAAATGGGAGGTCTAGCTTGAGTTCTTTGAGGGTTCTCCACACTTCCTTCCAAAAAGGTTGTATTAGTTTGCAGTCCCACTAACAGTGTTAAAGTGTTCCCTTCTTTCCACACCCACGCCAGCATCTGCAGTTTTGAGATTTTGTGATGTGGACCATTCTCGCTGGGGTTAGATGGTATCTCAGGGTGGTTTTGGTTTGCATTTCTCTAATAATTAGGGATGTTGAGCATTTTTTCATATGTTTGTTAGCCATTCATCTGTCTTCTTTAGAGAAGGTTCTATTCATGTGTCTTGCCCATTCATATATGGGATTGTTGGCTTTTTTCATGTGGATTAATTTGACTTTTCTATAGATCCTAGTTATCAAGTTTTGTCTGACTCAAAATATGCAAATATCCTTTCCCATTGTGTAGGTTGTCTTTTTGCTTTGGTTGTTGTCTCCTTAGCTATACAGAAGCTTTTCAGTTTAATTAAGTCTCATTTGTTTATTTTTGTTGTTGTTGCAATTGCCATGGCAGTCTTCTTCATGAAGTCTTTCCCCAGGCCGATATCTTCTGGTGTTTTTCCAGTGCTTTCTTTGAGAATTTTTATTGTTTCATGCCTTAAATTTAAGTCCTTTATCCATCTTGAATCAATTTTAGTGAGTAGAGAAAGGTGTGGGTCCAGTTTCAGTCTTTTACATGTGGCTATCTAGTTATCCCAGTACATTTATTGAACAAGGATTCTTTCCCCCAAGGTATGTTCTTGTTTGGTTTATCAAAGATTAGGTGGTTGTAAGATATTAGTTTCATTTCCTGTTTTTCTATTCAATTCCAAATGTCTATGTCTCTATTTTTGTGCCAGTACTGTGCTGTCTTGACCACTATGGCCTTGTAGTACAGCCTAAAATCTGGTATGCTGATGCCCCTGGCTTTGTTTTTATTACTAAGAACTGCCTTAGCTATACAGGTTTTTTTCTGGTTCCATACAAAACACAGAATCATTTTTTCCAAGTGTTGAAAGTATGATGTTGGTATTTTAATAGGCATGGCATTGAATCAGTAGATTGCTTTGGGAAGTGTAGACATTTTAACAATGTTGATTCTTCCCAGCCATGAGCATGGTATGTCCTTCCATTTGTTAATATTCTCTGCTATTTCCTTTCTTAGGATTTCATAATTTTCTTTATAGAGGTCCTTTACCTCTTTTGTTAGGTATATTAGGTATTTCATTTTCTTTGAAGCGATGGTGAAGGCAGTTGTGTCCCTAGCCTTATGAGTGGCTTTCTTTACAGCAATGAAAACAAAGTCCCACAAACAACTATCTCCCCCCAAAAGCAGCAGGGGTAGTTATCACTCATTCCCTCACTATCTGGGGTGCAACATAGCCATTCATTCATTCTTACTCACCCTACAAGGCCTTATGTCCCAACCTGAGCATCCCTGCTAATGATAAGCATGACACTGCCTTTAATTTTCTTAAGAAGTAGTCTAGGCTTCTTGCCCTATTAGAATAAGTTATGTCTCTTCATCAAACTTTTTTTCCTAGATGGAAAGCCCTTTGGAAATCTTGACATAGGGGGTATCTATTTTTAAGACTGTCTTGAAAAACAATTTCTTTTTGATTAATACTTACAATTCACATAAAAAAAAAAAAATCAGGGGCCAGTGTGGTGGCTCATGCCTGTAATCCCAACACTCTGGGAGGCCAAGGCAGGTAAATTGTCTGTGCTCAGGAGTTCAAGAACAGCCTGAGCAAAATGAGACCCCATCTCTACAAATAGAAAAACTAGCTGGGAATTGTGGTGGACACCTATAGTCCCAGCTACTTAGGAGGCTGAGGCAAGAGGTTCCCTTGAGCCCAAGAGTTTGAAGTTGCTGTGAGCTATGATGCCACCATACTCAACCCCAGAGCTACTGAGTGAGATTTTGTCCCCAAAAATAAATAAATAAAAATATTTTTTTTAAATACATGCTGGTGTTGCAACTCAAGTGGGGGTGTTACACACTTTCCCTCTCCTAGGCTTGCAATGCCCTGAGGCTTCATTGGGTTTCCTGTGTGTGAGTTAGAGAGAAGCCCCTGTCATGGCAGCCTCGGGGTGGTCAGGCTGGTGGTTGCCACAGGGTGAGGGGGCCACCCCCACAGTGAGTCCCTAATGTGCTCTTGGGCTTCCCAAGAAAAGAAATAACATTAGAGCACCCGGAGGCATCTGGCTCCGGACTGCCTCTTGATTAACCCAAACCACAAGAAACTGACACGTGAAACTTAAGTCCAGTTTATTCATATTTAGCGCAAAATATACAAGTCAATGGTCAAAAAGATGCATAATGCTGGTGGCTGCTGATGTCTGTCCGTGGGGGCCTTCTGCTTCCATCTGTACTGTGGGGAGGAACCTCCCAGAGCAAGTAATAATTTTATCCCTGGGTCAGGCCTTCATCTCCTCCCCCTGCTCCTATGAGTCCTGGGGAGATAGTGACAATTTCTGGATCTAACCCTCTTCTAAAAGTCCCAAGCTGATCGTTTCAATTCTGAAAGAGTCTTTCCTGAGATGGGTTCTCTTTTTTACTCACTATGATGGGCCCAGGGACCCATTTGATGATGTGATAGTGACTTCCTGAGAAGGCTCTTCACCCTGCTGCTGGGGCTCTTACATTTCTCTGAGCTACACATTCCTGGGCTACAGCATTTCTGCAGACAGTTGACTGCCTCCAGCACTCAGAACTTCAGCCTGTGTCATAGGCCTTTCCTGAAGGTCCCACTGGGCTCTGCTGGTGCTTCCATGTATAGACAATTTTGACAACAATCAAGGAAATGATGGATGTATCTAAGAAGACAAGGTGAACTGAAGGCCTGCTCTGCCTGCCTCTGCTGATCTTCAACCTCACTTAAGTTTAACAGCAAATAAACATAGCTTAGGGAGTCTCCAGATCTGAACTCTCCACCCCTGAGGACCTGCAGGGGTGCTCACCACACATGCTGGAACATATTGTGAGTGAACAGTGAAAACAGAATTGCATACCACCCCCAACAAAAAACACTGAAAATATTTATAATCACTCTGGCCTATATCTTCCCACTAGTTATTATGTTACCAAGTTTTCCTAAAAATCTGTTTCGTCTGAATATTTATGTTTAAAAACACACCTGATGGAAAGGTGGATGATTTATATCTCAGTTATGCTTTAAGTAACACATGCTGAAAATACGTATCAAGGCCAGTGTGGGTAGGTTTTGCCCGTTCACATTCTCGCAATAGGCAGAGATGACTGATAACAAGAGTGATCCCAGGTTGTCTCAGTGCAGCTCCCACCTTCTATTCCCCTCCCCCTGCAAGTAGAAGTTGGCTTTCAGTGATATGAAGACTCAAAGTTAAAAAAAATAAAATAAAATAAAAGTAACATGGGTTACTCAGAATGCTGTCCTGGCTGGAAAACCACCACCATTGGAGGGGCCAGGAAATGACAATTTTCAGCCTTTTGTAGTACATGAGGTATAAGCCATATACAATGTTATGTGAAAGCAGGGAAAATCATATAGTTCCCTCCCCCAGCTTGTTGATTTTTGTTCTGTATAAATCAAATTCCTGTATTTTCCTATAGAGCAGCTATGGTTCACACTGGAAGGAAATGGGAAACTTTAGTTCTCTGGAGGGAGATGTCTTCTGCTGCACGCAGGCCCTACTGAAACCCTGCTGCTTTTCCACTATGGGACACGCAGGGTTATCTAAGCTGTGAGAGCAATGCAAAGATTCGTGATATTTTCCTTGTTACAAAAAAGCTCTCTGCTTCCTGAGTTTGGGGAAACCAGGAACTCTTGATTTTGAACCAACTCCAGTAGTTTAAGCATGAATACAGCCCCTCTTCTTTTATTTAAATTACACCCTTCACGCTGGGGCAGGGCTTGGTGGCTCACTTGTAATCCCAATACTCTGGGAGGCCAAGACAAGTGAATTGCCTGAGCTTATAGGTTCAAAACCAACCTGAGCAAGAGCAAGACTCCATCTCTAAAAATAGCTGGGCATTGTGGCAGGCACCTGTAGTCCCCGCTACTTGGGAGGCTGAGTCAGAGAAAGTAGCAGGCAGGTCTCTTGGTTTGTGGCTTCTCCTCTTGTGCAATGAAACTGTGTTCTGCTTGTTTCTTTAGGTGATAGCAGAAATGAGTGGATGGAATGCCCACATGCCTGTGCCATTTGGAGAGAACAGTTCCAGCACTCAAATACTCTGAAGCCACAAAAAATGTTATCTGAAGCCACAAAATACTTTCATGTTAACCCATGCAGCTGGAATAAATGTGCAAATCAATGTGTTAATCTCTGACGTATTTGGAGATATCACTATCATGTAAATTTAAATTTCTTTACAAGTTAAATAAGTTCATTTTCTATAGAATCCAATTTATTGGAACATTTCTTCACAGTCCCGTGTGTCTGCAGTCTGCCTTAGTCAGGGCCCATTCCAGGTCCAGGTGTGTACTTTTCAACAAGTCATTTAACATTATTGTGTCTCATTTTCCTCGCTTATAATGTGATAATAATAATATAATCTAGCTCTGAAGAGGCTTCTGTTTATTAATCTAACAAGTATCATTGCAATGCCTAGAAGTGTTTGTTATTCAGTGAAGATACAGCAGAGACCGATGTAAAGCTCTGATCTCCTGGCTCTGGCTCTTAGGGTTCAAGGAGGGAAATGAAAAAATATGCAAACAAAAATACAAGGAATTTCACAAGGTGTTAAGCTATAAAGGATTCTGGTGAGCTAATGGGTTTGAAGGGGAGATTTATCAGTCCCCTTAAACCAGTGGTTCTCAACCTTCCTAATGCCTCCTAATGCAGTGACCCTTTAATACAGTTCCTCATGTTGTGGTGACCTCCAACCATAAAATTATTATCGTTGCTACTTCATAACTGTAATTTTGCTACTGTTATAAATTGTAATGTAAATATCTGATATGCAGGATGTATTTTCATTGTTACAAAGGGGTCCTGACTCACAGGTTGAGAACTGCTGCCTTAAACCATACACTATCCCCATAAACCTCTTCCTAAAGGGGGAGGAGTTGTGCACTGACCCCACCTATGTTTTCTTTTGTATATTTGTTTATGTGGGACAACAGAGTGTACAAACACAAAACATCAGAGGGGTCAGTCCCTGACCTACCCTTTGGCATTCAACTTTTATTGAATAATAATAATAATAGCCAGGCAAGGGCTAGGTATGGCAAGCAGAGGAAGAATCAGGTGCAAAGGTGTGAGGTGAGGTGTGAAGGTGTTTAAAAGGTGGCAAGCTCAAGCAGCTGCCATGGGCCGGTGGAGTGAGCAGGCCACAGGCAGGTGTAGGAGATGCTGTTGTGCAGGCCACCGGAAGCAGGTGGAGTTTTCCTGAGTACCGAGGGAAGCCTGCCTTTAACCCTGGGCGGACTTGACCTCATTTATCTTTTAAAAAGAGCTCTCTGATCAGGCCTGGTGGAAGAAGGGTTGCCAGGCCTGGCATGGTGGCTCACCCCTATAATTCTAGCACTCTGGGAGGCTGAGGTGGCTGGATTGCTTGAGCTCAGGAGTTCCAGACCAGCCTGAGCAAAAGCAAGACCCCCATCTCTACTAAAAATTGGAAAGCTAGCCAGGCATTGTGGTGGATGCCTGAAGCCCCAGCTACTTGGGAGGCTGAGGCAAAAGAATATCTTTTGAGCCCATGAGTTTGAGATTGTTGTGAGTGATGATGCCATGGCACTCTGCCCAGGGTAACAGAATGAGACTCGGTCTCTAAATAAATAAATAAATTGACAGCTTTCATTGTAAGGATTAAATGAAATTATAAATGTTTAACATTTGGTGTCATACCTGACACATGACGATTTCTCAGTTCATTTTCGTCATTTGTATTACCAACTACTGTGAATACTATTAATTGTATACTTCAGTCCAGCATCATAATTTGATGGTATAAATTCAACATGTACACCAGAAATTAAATGTCTTCTCAGATTTCAGTTACTGTCAGAAAAAAAATTGGGTCAAATGGGAAGTTTGTTGGCCCAGGTGGAATTGAAACATAAAGTTAATTTTGATTCCTAAATTCTTTACCTTATTATCGTCCAGAGTTGGTTCCATATATTAAGTGCAAACTTTTTGCTGAGCCAGTTTGTGACACATTTTTCACTAATTAAATTAGTATATCAATCTATTAAAAGAGGGCACTTCTTGAAAAGACTTTATTTTCCAGAAATCACAATACAGTATAGTGTTTACTCTTACGAGATTTACTTCTGGCCCAAATGAGGATGTGTTTTGGAAAGCTAGTATTTTATAAGTTTCAAGCTTTGAGAAAGAGTTTTGATTAGTTATAACAGTAGTCCCCAAACTTTTTGGCACCAGGGACTGGTTTCACAGAAGACAATTTTCCATGGACTGGGGGGTAAGGTGGGGTGGGGAATGGTGAATCTGCAAGCAATTGATTTATTATGGTCTCTGTGCACTCAAACTTCTCTGCTAATGATAACCTGGGTTTGCAGCCTCTCCCTAGAGCATGTGCAGTTGTTTGTTTGTTTGTTTTGACAGTCTCACTATGTCACCCTTGGTAGAGTGCTGTGACATCACAGCTCACAGCAACCTCAAACTCTTGGGCTTAAGTGATTCTCCTGCTTAAGCCTCCCAAGTAGCTGGGACTACAGGCCCCTGCCACAACACCTGGCTATTTTTTTTTGTTGTAACTGTCATTGTTGTTTGACAGGCCTGCCAGCCCTGGTGTATGGACCCTAACCATTAAGCTACAGGCGCCGAGCCCCATGTGCAGTTTTCAGTAGGGTTCATGTTGCTATGAGAATCTAAGGCCACTGCTGATCTGACAGCCCGCAGAGCTTAGGCCGTGATGCGAGTGATGGGGAGGCAGCTGTAAATATAGATGACACTTCCATCTAGGGCTTGTTGCTTACCTCCTGCTGTGTGGCCTAGTTCCTACAAGTCACAGCCTGTCCATCTGTGGCCAGGGTTGGGAAAGGCAGGGATATAAAAACCCGACAGATGTGGGCTCAGTTCCTCTTGCTCACTGGTGGGTTTTCAGTACTTTATGAAATCTTTTCAACCTCTAGGCAGTAGGGAATGAGCAGAACAACATTCCTGTCTCACCAGAGCTAATGTGGGAGAACAAAGCTGAGGAGCTTGCCTGCCCTTCCAGCCACCCTCGGCTGTCTCATCTACCAAATGGCTCCAACAGTCATGCCCTCCTTTTAAAGCTGCTTTAATTGAGGAAGGGAATTCATTAAAGTGTTTTCATAGGGTCTGACATAGGCACATAAAAAGTGCCAAACAATTGGTTATTATATTATTTAAGATCAAAGGTACCTGCTTTCTTTTATTTGGCCCATTTAATTCCAGATAAAAAAGTCTGGTTCTGGTATTCTAGGTAGAAGTGCTTTGGATATCAGAAAATTTTAGTCTGATAACCTTTGGCTTCTTATCTATGACCCTACTTTGACCCCCCGAGCCAGGATGAAATCTGTAACAGAGCCTCTTGCCCACCAGCTCCAGCTGTCCATTCCCTGAGTGTCCTCTTTACAGTCACAGACTCACAGCTCTGTGGGAAGTGGCCTTACCAAAGCTGCTTGAAATTACACTTGTAACCTGGGAGTTTGTTAAGCCAAGGGGTCTGGGATTTCAGTTCCCTCTGTCCTCTGATTTTGTAACTCCCAGTAATTATCTCTGTAATGCTAAATAATGACGCTGCTAATGCAGGCTGCGTTTCCCGCCCAGGTGCCAGCTGTTACCTCATCGGCAGCTGACTGTGCTGTGCACACTGAGGCACTGGCTGGGCAGTGCCCTGCTCACAGCAGCTAAACAAAGCCAGCCGGCCTTCCCACCGGTCCAGCCCGCCTCTCTCTGGCCTTAAGGAGGCCTCCTCCCTCCCTTCACTGCCCTCCCTCCCTCCTTCCCCGAACGGCCCTCCCTCCCACCGGTGGTTTCTTCCTGCTGCAGAAATCCAGGAAACCACCCCCCACATTTCCTTTACTCACAATTTTCTCCAGAGCCTGACTCACACACAATTCAGCTTGATTTGGAGTTCCCTTCTCTCTGCCCCGTGGGAGACCCCAACTCTCCCATTCATTTCTGGCAGTACAGGCTTGCCAGATAAGGGTGCTTATTTTTGAGTCTGATAATTGACTTTTCATCTTTTTTTTTTTAAAAAGCATATTGAAAACAAATTACCAAAGAACAAATGTGAAGCTGTTGGCCTCTCTCCCTCTCTCTCACACACACACAAAGACCCTTCCCATGTTTGTCTATAAAGCAGCCTTCAGCACACAGGATCTGCAGGATGAGTCGGTTTTTTTGGTAACTTTAATCTCATAATTCATTGTTTCTGTGGTACTGATTGCAGTAGCAGAAAGGGCGGAAGGGCAGGCCAATTTGGCACACACGCAAATTTAAATGTGAACCCAGGGGTTTGCCCACCTTATGATCAGTAGTTGAGTTGTTGCCAAGAAAAAAAAAAAAAACGACAACAAAAAACAAACAAAAACAAGGGCTGATGCGGGCTGAGGGGCGAGAGTTGACAGTTGCTAAATGCAGTGGAGGCTCCTTTCATCTCGACAGCACGAATGCTACCAGGGGTCACGGCACATCTGCTCTGGAGAAAGGACAAAGGGCAGGGTGGGGCCACAGGAGCCTGCACTGGGGGTTCCTCCCGGCCGGCGGCTTTGTGCGACCCGCCAGTGCCCGCCCGTGGCCCCGCTGCACCATTTAACCTTGACTTCTCCCTCCTCATTCTGGCACCGGAGGAAAGCCGGTCCAGATGGGCGTCCGGAGTGTGACCACGTCCCCTCCGCCCCCGCGCTCCCGCGCAGCTGTCGCACGCCGCCCCGGGGCCCAGCGCGCAGGGGGTGGTGGCCGCAACCCGCGTCCTCCCCTGGAGCCCCCGCGTGCTGGGCCCCTTCGGACCCAAGCGACCAGGACGGCTCGGCTCGGAGTGTCTCCGCTGGGGGCCCGGGGAACAAAGAGGAGCCTGTGCTCTGCCGTCTGGGGGACGTCGTCCCCGCAGCTGGCACGTCCCTCCAGGACGAGCGCCCAGTCATCCCCGCGCCCTAGGCAGGGCTCCCCGCGAGGAGCGGGGGCCGAGCGGGTGGGGACCTTCGAGGCCCCGGAGACCGCGCTTACGGACAAGTGTCGCCCGCGCCAGGCAGGCCCATGGAGACAGACCATACAGTGACAGGCCTGAGGCTGCTCCAGGGATCCATAATTTATGACGTTGTTCTTACCAATCCGGTTTGGCATTTCACAAGCGGGGCCTGTTTCCTTCCCATTTGTTGCTTCCGTCCGTCCTTGTGGAGAAAACTCCTCTGCTCCCCAAGACAGAGCAGTTACTGCATTGAATTAACGTGATATGGGAGAACAGTGTGATTCTCCCGGGAATTGGTGTGGGGGAAGGAGGGGAAATGCAGGTAAGGGGGTCGACCGGGCTGAGAGGAGTTTCTCAGTCCATTGTGTCCCCTCCGCTGATTCTTCCTGGACGATGTAAAAACATACTCCCATTTCCAGAGAGCTGGAGTGGAGGGCCAGTGCTGAGAGATGGTGAGAACAGATCTTCCTCGCCTCACCACTCACCTTCCTCATTTACAAATAAGCCCCTTGGCTACACGTGCTTTTTCCCCCCAAAGCACTGGGGGCCCAAAAAAGTGAAGACGTGGATTGCGGAACGGAAGGGGTTAATTGCTCCGCCTCTCAGTGCGGAGGACCCCTGGGGGCGGCGGGCGGGGCCCTAGTCTAGCCTGGGGCTCCTAACTTAGGATACCTGTGGGAACCCTTTGGCAAAGAATGCGCCTATCCTGAAAATTCCTTAAATTGCTTTAGTGAGGAGGGGGAAACTTTATGATTTACATTGTTTTACTGCAATGAATGAATGAGATATAACAGAGGACCCCAAACTAAGTTTGGGGAAGTTTCTCCCACCTCCCCTCCCCCACCCGCTTCCTTTTCATTTTCCTTTTTTCTTCAAAAGAACTCTGTCCTAGGCCTCCTTTTCTACCTTGGGACTTGATGCTGCTAAATGGAAGTCAGAAAGCAACTGTCGCAAAGCCTGCTGTGGCTGGCCCAGGAGCACAAACCCAGAAAGAGATGAGGTCCATCTTGGCGGATGCGAGCACAGGGAAGAGTCAGGAGCTGCTCGGATTCCTCCTTTGCTGAGGAGGGGACACGCCCTGGAAGAGCTGGGAGCTCCAGAGCCCCAGGCCGCTACAGATGGCTGGGGCATTTTGTGGTTTACAAATGACCAAGTCAGGTTGAAGCCACAGTGGCTGTGGTTACAGGCAACTGGGATTAGTCACATAGTTAGTGACCCAGTTATGGCACACCCTCTTTGAAAAAGGACATTATTCAACATCTTGCTGGCTGGTGGGTGTGTGTACAAGGAAAATGAAAATGGTAAGGGGAAAGGGACTGAGACTTCGGGTGTTTGCTCAGGTGCTCCAGGAGTGGGGCTTGCAAGCCAAATCTGGAGTCTGACTTCGAAGGCAAGTAGGATTTCCCTGAACTGGAGATTGCTTTCCAAGTTCAGGTAGGACCCCTTCTGAGGGAAGTCTCAGTGTTTGGGGAAAGACAAGAGGCCTTCCACTGCCTCATGAGCTTTGACTCTACTCATGTATTTGTGGTCATTTGTAAAATGAAAGTGGGGAGTGAGGAAGGCAGGAAGGGGAAGAAGAACCTTAAATATGGAGGCTTGTGTGGGTTTTTACTTCTTAAAAATAGCATTTTTTTTTTTACCACAATGGTACAGGAACTTGTAAACACGAATCTCCAGCAATAGTAAACAAAGTACTCTTTTATCTGAAAAGTAGAGCAAGTGTCTGTCTCTGTCTCTCTCATTTTTTTTTTTACAAAGAGAAAATGCAAAACAACAACAAAAAAAATCTCCCTCCTCTTAAAGGCTTCTTTGCTGGTGAGTGTTTGTCCAGGAACAAATAGTCTTTTATTTCAATGGTCTCCAAAAGTTCATAAGCAAAAAAGTATCCAACGCCTGGTTACCCACAATACAGTCTCTGGCTGCATAGTGGAGCTTTTCTGTCCTGAATTTGTGATCTGCTATCAGAGTCCTTTAATTTCTCTGAACAGAGGGCTCTTTGGGAGAAGAAAGGATGAGGGTGGGGGAGCAACATTGGAATCAGGCTCTTTTTTCCCCCCTTTTGCTGTTTTCTTCCAGTCAGCAAGTAGTGCTTGAATTCTTCTGATCTTTCCCAGCATCTTACTGAGGTGAGGGCCACGGAAGAGTCCCTGCTGGGTGGGGCAGCTGGGCTGGTACCCCCACTCTTGCCGACCTTTATCTCCTTTGGAGATTTTCCTTTTACTGAGTGTTTAATACAATCTTCAGTGAGGACCGTCTTTTTAAAGCCATAGGTTTCCTTTAACTGTCGGGAGTCTACAGATATTCTCAACATTCCAAATGCAGTATCTGGTGAGATGAAAGGGAAGAGGTAACCATGAGGGAGAAGATGGGCTATTGTCTTCAGAGATGGGCAAACATAATCACTTATAACTACATTTTATAATAATTGTGAGTGAACAAGTGATTTTAAACATTTAGCCACTTGTGGGTTAGAGCTTCCGTTATTCCAATGAATTCAATGTGACACACTTTGAGCAGTCACAATGCAAGACCGCTGCTATCCTGGGTGCTTGAGGTACAGGAGAGAGCAAGACACCTCAAGGCCATGTTCTCGTAGAGCTTATACTTTGGGGGAGGGTAAGAAGGAGAACTCATTTTAAAAATAACTTTTGGATAGGAAGAATAGGACAGAGAGAAGGCCTCTCTGAGAAGATAATTTTTTATCTGAGACCTATAAACAAAAGGAAGGCAGTCATGATGCCATTTGGGAGAAATGGTGAGAGCAGAGTGACTCGTGAAGGCTTGTGGCTAGGAACAGCCACTAGAGGGGCAGAGAGAGAAAGAAGGCCTGTGTCACAGAGGAGAAAGAGGCTAGAATGGGGGCACAAAATTCCTTCACTTTCTGCATCTGCTGTTGCTTGCCTGAGTTGGTGATTAGTGGAACCTCAGGGCAAAGTTGTGTCCTGCCTGCCATCAGCATCTGCCATGATTTACCTCCACCTGTGAACCAGCAAAACAGCAGGGAGGCCAGGTCCTGTCCCCTTTATCTGCAAATCTCTTTCACCTCGACTTTAAAGCCAGTCATATTTATTGAAAGAGGGAGACACAGCTATTGCAGAGCAAAATAATGGTATTTGAGGTAGAGAAGGAGACGTAGATGTGTCTGGTGTTGACAGGCTGCTGGGGAACAGCTTGGGTCACAGTAGAATTGAGGTGAGAGGTCGGCCACCGGCCCCACCAACTACGACTAGTATTTCCCCTTGATTGAGTTTCGTGCCCACCAGAAGCAATCGATCCCCTCAGACTGGGGTGGGGCGTCCTTTCTTTCCTTCCTTTGACTTTCCATGTCCATCTGGATCCTAGGGGGCCTGACAGCTCCTGGGCCCAGGAATGAGTTGGCAGGTTTTCTGTGTCTCTCCTATAGGGCACCTGGGAAAAGAGTGAATCCCTCTTTCCTTTCCCGCTTTTCTTTTTCCTAAACTTAGATTCTTGATGAGGGTGAGGGTTTTCTGGTCCTTGAGCAGAATATAAGGAAGAGGAAGAAATAAAGAAAACTGAGGCAGCAGGAAGGAAAGCAACTAGGAACTAGGAACTGGTATGAGGGCTTTCCTGCCTTCACTCCCATGCCTTCAACTTGAGGAATGACAATTGTTTTCATGCTGTGATTAGTTTTTCCTGGTCTCTTTTTAAATGGGGTGCTGTGGCCACCCCAGCTGTTTGCCTCAGGCCAGTGCCTCAGAGGGGTTTCCAAGTGGGTTGAGACCTCTGTTCCCCTGGGGCCTTTCCTCCTGCCTGGGCTGCAGGGAGCTTTGCACACCAGCTCTGGGAAGTTGGTCAGGAGCTGAGCTCTGCATTCCTAGTTCTCTTCTGGCTCCTTGCCCAGTTGAAAATCACCCAGGATAGCAGCCCTGGGAGTGAGTGTTCAGTCAGGGAGGGGAGAAGGCTCTGAAGAAACTTCCTTTGCTCACGCCCCCCTGTGGGGGCAGCCACTGTGCCCGGAGAGGCAGGGGCATGGTCCCTGGGCCTCCTCTCCTATTCACCCTCTCTTGGCTTCACCTCCTCAGAAGAGTAGCTAGGCTTCTAATCCTTTCCAACTTCCATTCTCTTCCAGAACAGAAATTTCTGCTTTGCTTTATCCAACTATCTAGAGTCACTAGTGTTTCCCCTCCCTCACCTTGCCATTCTAGCTTAGGCTCCTGAATTCTAGCTCTGAGTTCCAAGACAATGGGTCTGAATTCTACTGCTCTTTCCTGGCCATGTGACCTTGATAAGTTGTTTGCTTTCTCAGACCTTCAGTTAGCTCATTTGTAAAATGAGAATAGTAATAGCACCCATCTCAGAATCTCAGCTGTGAGAATCATTGATGAAAAGTTCCTGGAACCATGCCTAGCCCATGGAAACTGTACACATTGGCCATTACAATAATCAGCACTGAATCTTGCAGACCAACCAGCCCCTCCTTAAATCCTCTCCCCCTTTGACCTCTGTAACCACCTGTGATGCTCTGGGAGACCTCTGATCTCTGCCTTCTCTTTCTCCTTGAAGTTCTCTCATCCTTTCCTCTGCTCCTCTTGATTCAACTGGGCCCTGCAGGTGGAACCTCCTTTCATCCAGCCTGCCACTCTAGACTCTAGACCAGGGGTCCTCAAACTTTTTAAATAGGGGGCCAGTTCACTGTCCCTCAGACCATTGGAGGGCTGGACTGCTGGCCCTGGGACAAGTTGGCTGATAAGCAGGACAGGCAGCAGCAGCAAAAACACCCGGTGGGCCGGATGTAGCCCGCTGGCTGTAGTTTGAGGATGCCTGGTTAAGAGTAATAACAGTGGCTTGGCGCCTATAGCTCACCAGCTAAGGCGCCAGCCATGTACACCTAAGGTGGCAGGTTCGAATCCCTAGCCCGGACCTGCCAAACAACAATGATGGCTGCAACCAAAAAAAAATAGCCGGGTGTTGTGGTGGGCGCCTGTAGTCCCAGCTACTTGGGAGGTGGAGGCAGGAGACTCGCTTGAGCCCAGGAGTTGGAGGTTGTTGTGAGCTATAATGCCACGGCACCCTACCCAGGGGCACAGCTTGAGGCTCTGTCTCAAAAAAAAAAAAAGAGTAATAACAGTATAAGGTTAGTGGTGTTGGTATGATTAGAGAGGAGAAATTTCAGGTGTGCTAATTGGACATAAATAGCAATAATAAATGTCATTATTGATGTTTTTCTCTGGACTCATTTCCCACCTTCTCTTTCAGGGACTTGTACCAGATCCTTGAGCAGTGAACGCTATCATGAAAGTGAGTAGAAGAGCTGGTTCACTAAAATATCTCCATGTTGTCATGAGCATGAGAACAAAGCTTGATGCATTAATTAATTAATTCCTCCAATAACTACTGGGCACACACTATGGGCTCAGCATTGGAGACACAAGTGAGCAATGTCCTGCCTGCAGGGCGTTTACAGTCAAGCCAGGGAGGCAGATAATAGGAGCAAATAATTACAACAAGGAGGCCAAGTGCTCTGGTGGTCGGGTACAGGAGATCGCAGGACATGTATTAGGGATACCTAACCTTAAGCTCAGGAAATCAGATCATGGTTTGTGCAGGCATGAAAGCTGAGCTGAAGTACAGGAGAAGAAGGGTAGGAGTCAGCTAGAGTGAGAGTTTCACAGTGAGAGGCACAGGGGGCACAAAAGTCCTTCAGGGAGAGAAGCAGGCCATTTTTGAGGAAGTGAAAGAGGTTCTGCCTGGGCAGAGGTAGGCAGGATGCTGAGAGACAGGGCTGGAGAGGGTGCAACTCACAGGGCCCTGGAGACCACACACATGGGTTTTGATTTTACCCTAAAAGGAAAGTAAAGGAGAGCTTTAAATGCAGGTGTGTGTGTGCACACATGTGTATGCCGGTCAGACTTGAGAATGGCTATTCCAGAGGGGCAGGGAAACCATGAGGAGACTGTTGTATGTCCCAGATGAAAGGTGACAGAGCCTGGGCTAATGCAGGGCTGGGTGGGGCAGAGAAGCTGAAGGACTGGGCAATATTTGAGAGGACCTGAGATGGGTTGCATATAGGAGGCAAAGAAGTGGGGCAGGTGAAGGGCAACGCCCAACTTTCCGACTTGAGCAACAGGAGGTATTCATGGTGTTCACTGAGTTTGGAAACACCAGGGTGAGTGTGGAGCAGAAATGCATTGGTTTGTTTTTCTGCACAGTGAGTTTGAGACTCCTGAGAGACACCCAAGTAGATACGAGTTTGGAAACAATGGTCACCATTTGCAAAGCCAGGTAGAGACTTCAGAGTCTGATAATTTGTGTGTTTATTTCTGCTGTAGTTTGAGATGTTTTGGTGGTAAAGGAAGGAATTCACTCAAGCTAGCTACAATAGAACTTGGTATCATTCAAACACAGAGGACTTCATGGAAAACTTCAAAGATGAGAACAGCTCTTCTGGACTGTGCAGGGCAGCATAGCCCCTTGTCCCCCCACCTCTGCTTTCTTGCCCCTAACTCATCTCTTCTACTTTTCCAAGGCCCTCTGTCCTCCACATCTTTTCTGTGCTCTTTCTACAACTGACTCCTTTCAACCCCTCCAGCTGACTTAAGATCTGAGTTTAAAAGACTTTGCTAAAATTTATCTATTTCTCTTCTCTTCTGTTCTCTTCTCCTTTCTTCTTCTTTTCTTTTCTTTTCTCTGCGGAGAGTGCTGTTGTGTCATAGCTCACAGCAACCTCAATCTCTTGGGCTTACGCGATCATCTTGCCTCAGCTTCCTGATAGCTGGGACTACAGGTGCCTCCCACAATCCTGGCTAGTTTTTCTATTTTTAGTCAATATGGGGTCTCGCTCTTGCTCAGGCTGGTCTGGAACTCCCGAGCTCAAGCAAACCATCTGCCCCAGCCCCCCAGAAAGCTGGAATTATAGACGAGTCTCTATGCCCAGCCAATATTTACATATTTCTTTATGCAAATTATTACAAAGATCTCATTGGTTCCTGAGAAGCAAATGATGTGGTGGCTTTGAGTCAGGTTACTATTTTTGGTCTAAGTGGTGACAGCAGTGTACGTGTGTGTGTGTGTGTGTGTGTGTGTGTGGTCTGTTTAAGGGATATGGTCAGGCCAGTTGTACTGTAGAGTACAGAACTGAGCAGTTGGTAGGACAGAATGTTGATACTCAGTTTACTTGTCTAACCTATTAAATGTTGATTCTGCTGCTCCTATGTCTTTCACATAGCAGGAGGAAAGCATGGGCTGCCAAAGTGAGTGCAAATGGCCCCTTTGTCAGTGAGATCTTGGGCACCTTACACATACCATACACCAAGAGCCTCACTTCCCTACAATTCATGATAATGCCTCCTTTACCAACAGATGGAGTTAAATGAGACAACACCCTGACATGCCCAGCAGAGATGGGAGCACCCAGTGACCACTCGTTTTTCTCATTACTTCTTTATGCTTGTTACTGGGTTGCAAGTTACTGTTGCTTTTTTTTCTCCAGAAAACAGAAATTATACTTGTGAAGTCAGTTTTTTGTAGTGATTCCTATGTATGACCATTAACAAATGTTTATGGAATTATCGTATGTTTTATTCCATTCAAAAGTAATTATAACCAATCAGTAACATTCTGGAAAATTGAGACAAGGAAAAATCATTTACTCATAGGCCTACTATTGCAATAAAAATACACAAACCTTTATTTCTTTTTAGCTTTCTTCCTAGGTATTTTTGATTTTATATAATAGAATCACAATTTTTACACAATAAAAGTATTTTGAGATGCTTACACCTAAATTATTTTCAGAATGAAAAATATATATGTTAAAAGCTTCTGATTTTCATAAACCTAGAACATTGATTGGGTTTTTACTCTAATTTCCTCTGTTTTGTCCAGAAATATCTCCAGATGGGACAATGTTCAGGAAGACCGTGTTGGATTCTACCAAATTACAATTATGTTTCAGGCAAGAGCTATGTCCATTCAATTGCACTTTAAGATGTTTGATTTAATGCAGGGCTAATGAGGCCAAGTCATAGGTTTCATCCTCATATGAGTCATTTAGCCTTGCTAACTACCATATTCACAGATTTTACCCCAATCTTGATTTCCTACCCTGAAGATGAGTGCCGAGGTTACAAAAATGACTGACTGAATGAGAACAGAAAGAGTTCAACGCAAATCCATTACTATGACCAGTCAACTCTATAGCTTCACCTCTGAACCAGTAGGTGAACTTGGAGTGGCAGGGCTGGGAGAGGGAGGACAGCTTAATAGGCATGATTAGAATATTTTGTTTTTGAACAAGAGTGAATTGTAGAATGAGGCTTCTAGATACAGCTAGAACAAAACTAGTCTAGAACTAGCTCTTTTCCAGGATGTTAAGTGTGAAAATTTGTGTATAGCTTCAAATGGAATAGGGGTTAACAGCTCCAAACAGTGGTGGAAACTAGAGAATTCCTTTAGCAGTGAGGTGATGTTTTTCTTTAAATAAATACCACCCAGCTGGTTGGAGTTAATAATTCTGAGAGAAGTAAAGTGTAACTATGGATTGTGCTTAGACTTGAATAAACTTTTGATCTGGGAAGCACTTGTGAAAGGTTGGAAATAAGCTCACTGCCTTAGTCTTTCTGCTTCCTCTAACAGAAGCCCTTAGACTGGATAGCTTGGCAACAACAGAGATTTATTGCCCACAATGTGGAGGTTGGAACATCTAAGATCAAAGCATAGGCAGATTTGGTGAGGCCATGGATGGGATAAGGGGTCTCTTTCAGGCCTCTTTTATAAGGGCACTAATCATACTCATGAGGGCTCTGCCCTCCTGACTTAATCACTTTCCAAAGGCCCCACCTCTAATATTATCACCTTGGGGGGTTAGGATTTCAATATATAAACCTGGGAAGAGGCGATACAAACATTCAGATGATGGCACTTGTTAGGCTATTAATCTGGGGTTTTCTTAGAGCAGGCACAAGTTTTAAAAATTCTATCAGAGACTTTTGGAGAAATTTCTACAGTGGCATCATATATTTGTCATTCAACATTCATACTGCGTGTTACCAGTCTTGGCTCTACCATTTGCTTTCTGTGCACCTAAGTGCTTTCTTTTGGGGATGACTTGCACACAACCCACCAGCAGCCCCATGGAAAAAAGAAAGGCTGTGGAGAAACACGTTTGTTGGTCCCATGGGCTGTTTTGTCCAGGCCACAGGGGCTGGGCCACAGTCCAGGGCCACTGATATTACCCTTCACCCTTCGTTTTTTAAGGCAGAGGCCCAGGGAAGGTAGGGACCTTGGCTCTTTCATATGGTACTCAGACATCTTTGTTGGCACTCAGACATCACTACAGAGGCTTAGACACACACTAGAGGAGAAAGTTGTACCCCTGAAGCTCTTGGAGTGCTTTTTTAGCATCTGGATTTATTCCCCTACAAAATCCTTTTCTCTCCTCTTTTTGAGAAGATACAGTTCAGGCTAAGAGCTCATGTTTGAGGCCCCATTGAGCTGCTGTTTGAGACTGTTAAATGTCCTTATTGATTTTTGCCTGATTGGTCCAACCTAGAACAGGATCAGCTTCATAAATGGGACATCTTGTGGTCTGAAATATGAGATTTGTTTTAACAAACCGCTTTTAGCCATCATCTCTCCAAGGGAACCAAGGACAGACTGTAGCTGAGTTTCTTCTTGGCTTCCCTCGGATGCCCCTTCTCTCCAGTCCTAGCCCCCCCCCTTCTCTTCTGCCACTTTCTCCATTGCTTCCCAAACAAACAAACAAACAAAAACTCCAAATGATACTCACTGAACTCCCAAATTATTCCCTGGGCCCCTGAATCAGAGAGAACTGAATCATTCTGGTTGCTGATTGGGTTAAAGATGTTGGGAAAAAGTACTGTTGTGCAAGTTAACAGAAGATCAGAGAACCAAAATGAAGGTGGCCCAGCTAAAGGTCTTCTGGGTCGGGATTCGAGCGTTCAACTATCCAAAGACATCAGTTAAGGGCCACAACCTGGGCCATATGACTGATGAACTAATTCTTGCTTTGGTGTTGTTTTATTTTTCAGTGAAATCCCAAGGTTTCCCAAGACTTCCCACATGAAGCTTTACATATTTTTCATGTCAGGCTGTTCCCTGGCACCTTTGTTTTCCAGCTTGCCTCTCCTCAACAGCTGGACACATCACCATTTCATTTTTCTATTGGTTGTGACTGAAATAGCTTGAGGTCAATTATTTCCCGAGCAATTGACAAAGAATCTTGATGAAGAGAAAAGTGACATTGTCCCTTAGACAACACTACTCCCTCCTCCCCTTGCCCTCCCAGCTGAGAGGAGAGAGGAGGGCAGACTTTCATTTTGCAAGGAGCCCAGCAGGGCAGTGGCGGTGGGGTCTGTGGAAGTGCGTGGGTAACATATGGTAAGTGGAGGAAATATTTATATTCATTGTGAAAGCGCCAAAGAAGATCCAAAGAAGGTCATTCCGCAGAGATTTGGAGCAGGAGACAGACAGACTTGATTCTGCCGCTGGCCTGGATACAACACAGAATCTAAAGGCAGAGTTTTATTTTGTTTCTCCACCTTACTCCTAGCAATCTGAATTGCAGGCAATCTGAAAAAGGAAATATTCCTCCCCGCGAACTTCATTCAAGTATCACCCTGGCCCTTCCCCAGACAGAAAACCTCCGTTCCCCGCCCCCTTCCTCTGCCCCGAAAGGCCAGAATTGAGAGCCGCAGTCTCTGGTGGCTGTGCCCCGAGCCTGTCGGTGGCGTTTGTTGTTTTGACTGAGCGGCTAGGAAAGGCGAGGCGCAGAAGCAGAGTGGGCATTTGGGGCGACTGGTTCTTGGGGGAAGACATAAATAATTAATCGGTGTTAGATTACTTTTTGATGAGACACACGAAACCTCCAGTGCCTTAGTGCTTTCAGCAGGCATTCGCATCACAGCTTCCTCAGAAAGGTAAGGGACCTTATTTGGTCACCCAGTGGCAAAATTCGCAACCGTCTCGCGTACCACAATCAAAACAGACGAAGGGAACGTTGGCCGTCTGAGCTCCTGTTCCGCTGCGACACAGGAGACAGACCCACAAGTGGGCGGGCGGACGCCTGCAGCGTCTTCTCGCCTCCTCCCCCGGTGACCCCTGCACGCGTCCCCTAGCCCACGTACGGTGGCAGGCCCCGCACCAAGACCATCCAGGGCCACGCGTGCAGACTTGCTGCAGAGAAACGCAGCTAGGCCATTTCCCATCTCGCTGTCGGGAGTTCACCCCTCCTTCCCAGGGCGGGAAGATGTGAAACTGGGGTTCTAGGCAGAGAACCCCCAGGCGGAGCTCCTGGCTGTACCGTGGCACCCCTGGATTGGCAATCTGAAAATCTCCTCTCCTCTTCTCCTCCTCGCTCCCCAGATTGCAGTTCCCGAGGGGGAAGCAGTGAGAGGGGATACAGGTGCGTCTGAGTCCTCGCTGGGAAGGGCTCCCCGACCCCTGGGCCCCTCTTGGAGAAGCTCATAAATGAGCGGCCGGCTGCACCGAGGCCTGTGCCTAATGGATTCTTGCAGATAAAAGAGCCCTCTACCTTTCTTTTCAATAATGGCCCCTGAGGCTAATGTCTTAAAGAGGAAACAAAGGGATTGTTTTACTGCACACAAGGGGGCCGGCGATACTAGAGGGCTGGATACAGGGGAGAGGGAGGTGGCCCCCAGCTTCTTAACCCTTCACTTCCCACGCACCTGCCCCCGTACCCGGAACTGGGGTTGTGGGGAGGAGACGACCACGCCTGGAGGGGACCGGCCTGTGACCCAACCGTCAGCTCTCTCGGCTCCTCTCCCCGTCTTCTTTCTAAAGAACTTATGAAAGGGAAAGCGGAAGAAGTCAGGCTACCCGCACCCCGTGAGCTGCGATTTTAAATCTGTCCACGGTGGCCGGAGCGCGGGCAGAATCTCCGCGTGCCTGGGCCAGCGGGCCCGGCTGTGGGACCGCGGGAGGCTGGCGCCCCGAGGCCGGGACCTGGCGGGCGCTGAGAGCACCAGGTGAAGGCGGGAGGAAGTAGGGCAGCTCGGAAAGGCGGCCTGCACCTCGCCCTGACAGCTGCTGGGGTCACTTGGCAGACGTAGCCTTCAGGTGTGAGTGCGAGTGGTGTGTGTGCCGGCCCCGGTGTCTCTGCGGGAAGTTTACTTTTGCAAACAGAGGAGGGAAAGAGGGACGGAGAATGCAGTCGCTTCTGCTTCCTGGCTTTTTGTTCTGGCTCCAGGAAAAGATCAAAACAATAGTCAAATAGCAATTGAAGACAAGTGATGTAAGAAATAAACAACTCAACAACAAAAATGCCCATGGGGATGGTTTTGTTTTTTTTTTAAAAACCTTTATTATGGAAATCAATGCACACACACAAAAGGAGAAAAACTGGTATAATGCAGTGGGTCTCAAATTTGAGCACGCGGCAGAATCACCAAGCGTATGCTCTCTAGAGGGCTTGTTATAACAAAGATTGTTGGGCCCCACCTAGACAGCTTTTTTTTTTTTTAAGTAGATCCTGGGGTTCACTCCTGTCTGAGAATTCCCAACTTGTTAGAGCTCCCAGGTGCTGCTACTTCTGGTCAGGAAAGGACACTTTGCAATCCACTGGCACAGAAAATCCCCCACGTAATCCTCTCCTAGCTACAATATGTGTAACAGTGCTGGTCCTTTCTTCTATCTCCTCCTCCAATTTGTTTGGTTTGTTAGGGGAATTATAAAGCAAATCCCAGTCACCCTGTCATTTCACCCATAGAGATGAGTTTTGATGCAGTAGTTACTTAGGCAAAGAGGACTGCATGACAAGGGAGGTACTGGGAAAACCTTTTATGTTCTTCCAGGAAGGTCAGCCTTCCTCTGGTCAGTTCACCCAGGGGAGAAGTACAGCACATCCTTGTAAAAACCATGCCTGCATCTTGGCTCTGAGACCACCCTTCAAAAGTTCCTCTCCAACAGAGCTTGTCAGGTGCCGGAATACCACTGGCTTTTCTGGCAAGCTGGCCTGGTCTGGCCGGGGCACCACCTGGTCCCTAGCTCTCAGCTTTAAGTCATTATCCTCAATCTGTTGTCATGTACTCCCATGACTATCATTTCCTGTGTAGTATTCTCCTACCAAGGCTCAGGATGGAGCTTTGAACTACCCGGAGTGGGGTGGCACCCACAACAGTACCCACAGTGACATTTTGCATTGGTTGTATCCTTTAAGAATCCTGGGTTCATATTTCAAGGTCTGGGCTAACTGCCCTTTCTTACAACTACTGGTATTGGAAAAGGAGAGATTCCCGTCATGGTTCCTGGGAATGGCCATCACTGAAGCCCAATGATCGGTGGGTCCTGACACAGCCTGTGTGTTGCTCTTGTTTACATTTCCCTTGCTCAGACTCCTGCACCCTCCTTTGGGCCACTGAAAATGAGCCTTGCTTCTCTTCCTCCCTCTCCCAACACCCCTCCCCCCCATCTTGGTTTAGAGTCCCTTCCCCTCAACTTTCTCATCCTGACCTCTCCCTGTCCTGCCCCCACCTCAACCCTCAGAGGTCTCTCTGACTAACAAAGTTACTAGATGCTGCTTGTTCTCCCTCCGTTCCTGCCTCTCCAGGAAGCTATGTGAGTTTTTCCTTTCTTCCTGGCTGCCAAAGACCCCTTGCCCTATGGGTTCCTCTACCAGGGAGGGAGCTCTGTTCCTATTTTCATATTGCTTCATCTTCCTAAGTTTTTCTTCTACACAAGCCTAATCAGCTATCACTTTGCTATTTTCTCGTGAGTACTTCCACCTGCCTTTGTTTTCCTCCCTTTTCTTAAAGAACTTGTACACAGCCTGTGTTTGCTCCTCTTCGGGCCCTGAGGCACCTAATTTTGCTTGGGGGCCTATTCGGTGGTGCTAGCTAATGTTTTCCCACTTATGCCAGTGGGCGGCCAGATGTGGTGGAAAGCCTGAGTCCAGTACTCGTTCTGCCTTATAATAGCTCATATTGCTGGGCTCCACCTCAGGAGCTTCAGTGGCCGTGTCATTCACTCAGCACATCTGCAGGGGCCTCTGCTGCAAACCGAGTACTGCACTAACAGACATGGTCCTGCCTTCACAAGCTTATAGGATATGTAAATATTTATAATGTGTTATTTGTATCTATTATTATATTTATAATATTGTATATTTTGGTCTGGGAGACACACATTAAGGGAAATGAGTGAAATAGCATGTTGGAGAGTGCTCAGGTGCTATGAAGGGGGTGGTATTTCATTTTTTAAAAAATGAAATATTTTGGTGGAGTGTCTTGCTGTATTTCCCAGGCTTATCCCAAACTCCTGGGCTCCAACCTCCCCAAGTGCTGGCATTACAGGCAGTGTGGGCCACAGGGCCCAGCCTAGTGTTGGTACTTCGCACAGCATAGCCAGAGAAGGCTCCTCTGAGAAGCTGACATTGAGCAGATGGCTCATGGAAAAAAGGCCACCTCTGTTCAATGTGGGGGAGGTCAATAATGCTTCACAAACTCGTGAGGATTAAGTGGCAGAATGTATGCAGAGAGCTGCTCGTGGAGACAGAGCCAGTCGCCTTTGTTTGTCAATGCCTCTTCTAAAGTTGTGGTTCTTAAAATCTTCTTTGAACTAGTAGACCCCAGGCTCCTACCAGTGACCACCCCATGTCTTTGGTGGCTGATTTTCCTGTTGCACATGAACTTTGGTCAGCCCTGCCTTGGAGGTGAACCTCTGTGGGAGCCTGACTCATGCTTCCCTAGCCCAGAAAGACATGATGTCACTGGGGAGGTTGGACAGAGCACCAGTGGGCATGGCTGTGTGGGGTGTCACTGTCTCCTATGCATTTTTATGGCCTCAGTGACAACGCAGAGGCTGCCTTTTAATGAGAGGAGGTAACAGTGGTCATGAAGAGTTCCCCAAGCTGAAACTAGGTTGTAACCGCAGCGGTGTGGTTGTTGAGACCCATTAAAGTCTCTGTGTCTTTCAGCAATTGTCCAAGGTGCTGTTGCTGGTTGTTTAGTAGACCAGAAATCCTTAGAGGTGTTCATGCCCCATCCTGTTGGGCACATAGCCAGTCAGCTATGCCCTTGATCTCAGCCTTCTTCATCCTTCCTGCTGTGTGGAGGTCATCCTTGGTGCTGGGCTGCAGCTGTCTTTAGCAACTCCTTTCTGCAGTTTGGTCCCGCAAAGGCTGATTCCCTTTCAGCCTCCATGCTCTTTTCGAATGTTGTTGGAATGAGGAAAAGATGGATCCTTGACCTTTGTACTCTTGGTGGTTCCTGAATATAGCAACTCAGAATTGAAGGGCCAGGTGACCTGTTCCCCTAAAGTCAGACTGCCTTACTCTCTCTGATCTTGTCACTGTAGTTTAAAGCTGTTTTACTCATGACACAGGCAGTGTAGTGGCGTGGCTGCCGCTCATTACACGGAGGTCTCAACAGTGCTTTAAATCCAAAAGCAAACAATAGTGCCTCTGGGAAGCCCTCCCACCCCAGTACTGCAGGTGAGTGTGGCTACTCAGTGGCCACTGGTCAGTCACTGGAACATTTGTCATGTTAGAACCGTGAAATGAGCCATCACAGGTCTGATCCCTGGAGAGTGCTTCCTGCTTACCGGCTCTCTGAAGAAACTGCAGCGCATGGGAAAGGGATATAACATTACCTAAACCTTCTCAAAAAGAATCTGAGAGGCTGGCAGGGTTGGAGGGAGCTCCTGCACCTAACTCTTGTCCTAGGCTTACTCTTGAAGCATCTACTACGTGAGCATAGCTGGCAGGAAGGGAGAAGCAGCTGAAGGTAGAGGATGTGGTTACTCTGCAAGACCCTAGTTCTGTTACAGGATCAAAAAAGAAAAACACATTTGTGTTACAATTTAATAGGTCTGAGCCCATTACAACAGCTTGTGAACGTGAGTGTGCCTGTGTAGGCGTTTTCCTCAGTATTATTACATGGAAGGCCTGGGTGCTTTTGTGGTCAGTGACTGCTTAGTGTGATCAGTGTAGTTTACCAAGAAAGACAATCAGATCTCACTGTGTTAGTGGGCCAGGGATGCCATAACCAAGTGGCCCAGATGGGATGGCTTAAATAACACAATTTAGTTTCTCACAGTTCTGGAGGCTAGAAGTCCTAGATCAGGGTGTCCCCCAGGGCTGGCTCCTCTGGAGGCTTCTTTCCTCCACTTATAGATGGCTGTCTCCTCCCTGGGTCTTCATGTTTTCTTCCCACTGTGCCCATCTGTCTGTGTCCCAATTTCCTCTTCTTATGAAGACACCAGTTGTATTAGATGATGGCCCACCCTAATGACCCCATTAATACCATTAACCTATTCACCTCTTTAAACAATTTATACCCAAATAAGTTGTATTTCAAGGTGCTGGGGTTAGCACATTAACATATGACTTTGAGGGTGGGGGTGGGGGACGCAATTCAACCTGTAATACTCACCAAGAGTCATCACCATATAGAATAATAGGTCCTTAGAGTTCAGAAAGCATAGGTGCTTAACTTTGAAAAGAAATCAAATGTATTATTACAATTCTTTATTTTTTTCTGAAAAGAAAAAAAAATCTAAAACATTTGAGTCCTTTTCAGCATCAGCTATGCCTCATTTATACTGCAGAATAAAGACTGAAGTGTTTATGTTAGGGTGGTAGAATGAGGGGCAATACATTTGTTTCTATTTCATGGATTTATGTGTTGTATCAACCTTATCATTCATAATTATGAATGTAAAATGTGTGGAGATCCTGTACATGTGTTACCCCCAGAAACTGCCAAAACACTTGAAGGCAGATTGAGCTGCCAAGGCCACCGTCAGGCCGGAGCCCCCAGATACCTGCTCTGTCCCCTGGCGGCATGGAGGTATTGGGTTGGTTCTTAGATTCACACACACAGGTTGACGGAAATAGATCGGGGTTATTGGGGTTATTAAATGAGATGATGGTCCTCTGATCCCAAGTTGGGACTTTTGCTACTTTTTCAGAGAATACTTTCTTTTGTTTGTTTTTCTGATAAATCTTGAAACCAGTGCAGACTCTTCCGCAGCCTCCACGATACCCAGATGAGACACACACTGTCTCATCTTCCTTCTCATCTCTGCCCACAACACCCACACGAATAACAGTGGAGACAGGGCGAGTACTAGAATCCTTCTTGATTCTTCTGAGCACACTTCTTTATTCCTTTCTCTGTAAAAACAGTATGAAAGCCTCTGATCAGGGCAGTGCTTATTTCAACAGGAGGCAGGTGTGGCCTCAGCTGGTCCTTGGTGGCTTCCCCCATTCCACCTCAGCCCTCTGGCCTGGCAGGGGAAAGAGCTCCTTGGAACCCCTGGGGAATCCCTTCCTGCAGTGCAGGAACTGCCCATCAGCACGCATTTATCAAGAGCAGCTCCCATCACACTCTTTGTTTAGAATCTGATGTGAATAAACATTTTAGGTTGCACCAACGTCTCCAAGAGGCCACTTGTGGCTTCATAGGTCAACTGCTTCCTTACTGCAATTACGGTTAGGATGCACAGATGTTTCTATACAGGTTTGGGGAAGGATATGACATTGTCTGATGTGTGGAAGGGCTAGTGTGTGTGTGTGTGTGTGTGTTTAGAGTAATTCCCAGAGTCCTGAGGTAGGTGGTTTATTTCTCCATGACATGGCATCCCTCAGCCGTTCCTTGCTGTCAAGACCAAACTTGCCATCTGCTCTGAGACACTCTGGTTCTGTGCCCAGGATTGTCTAGCCGAACTCACGTCCTTGGCCTTTTCTGGCTTTTCCTCTTCCAAGAACACGCACCTTCCCTCCTCTGGGCCCTCCTCTGGTTCTCTCCTGGATCATGGCTTCTGACTTTTACCTTAAGGCAGGTCTCAAAAGTCTTCCTTTTTTTTTCCTTTTTTAATTTTGGGCAGCACAATTAGTACCAAATCACTTTTTGGAGCAATTTTTAAAAAATGATGGTAAAATGTACATAACATAGAAGTTACCATTTTGCCCATTTTTAAATGTGCAAATCAATGACAGTAAGTGTAATCACAATGTTGTATGATTGTCATCACCATCCATCTCCAGAGTGTCACCCCAAACAGAAACTCTGTGCCTATTAAACAGGGGCACCTTATCCTCCCCTTCCCCAAGCATGGAAAGCCTTTATTCTACTTTCTGTATTTGTGACTTAGCCTAGCCTTGATACCTCTTATAAATATTGATATCATAAATATTTGTCCTTTAGGGTGGCGCCTGTGGCTCAGTGAGTGCGGCGGCAGCCCCATATACCAAGGGCCACGGGTTCAAACCCAGCCCCAGCCAAACTGCAACAAAAAAATAGCTGGGTGTTGTAGCGGGTGCCTATAGTACCAGCTACTCCAGAGGCTGAGGCAAGAGAATCACCTAAGCCCAAGAGCTGGAGGTTGCTGTGAGCTGTGATGCCACAGCACTGTATTGAGGGTGGCAAAGTGAGACTCTGTCTCAAAAAAAAAAAAATTGTCCTTTAGCCCTGTGGCATTCAGCAGGTCATTCCATCTGCCTAATCCTGTGTTCTGCCATGGAAGGGGGCTGAAATGTTCAGGGCTGTGGAAAGAGTTATGGAGATTAGCCACAGTCCCTCTACCAAAGTGCTCACTGAAGGGCAGCCTCCACAGTCCATCCAAACAAAGGCATTGATGATTACACAAAGCTAAGGTGCTGGGAACTAGGAACTGTATCACCATTTCTGAGATGTGGGGGAAAATGTATATTTTAGAATGGTGAACTAGGGTAAACTACCTTTAGGTGAGTTCCTAAGGAAAAGGACATAAAGGAAAAAACAGAAGCTCAGCAATCGCCCGACCTTTCTGGAAAAGGAACAAAGGAACTGGAGCAGTTCTGCTTTTCCTGTGATTAAATAGGGACCCACAACTGGGTCAGTTCTCTTACCTACTCCTGCCCAAAGAATTCAAGGGAAAAACTCCTTTGGGAATGCGAGCTCAACCTGGCACACTGAAAAGAAGACAGGATGCTTTGTGGGGAAAGTTTGCCTTCCCACTTGCCTCACAGAATGAAAACAGTGTCCTTAACTGGCCATCTTGGTCTGGCTGAGGGGGAAGGGGTAGCCTCCCCAGGTTAACTAAGTCCAGCTACCCTTCTTTTCTTATCCAGAGTAGCTTACTCAATCGATCTGTTTGAAGGTGCCAATTGTAGGCAAGTGACTCACCTCTGAGCCTCCGAAACAGCAACTTGCTGGGTCTTGATATAACTTTAAAGTCACTTTAAATAATGGTCTTTCCTGCAAATAGCTCATGTTCCCATAGCTGTTGGGGGTGCTGGTGGGGGCCTGGGCAGGAGGATCTGGGACTGTGAATCTCACCTCAGTGTGCACATTGTCGTCTGTGATTTTACAAACAAGATTGCCTATCTTGCTAAAATTTGAAGAGGGTGACTGGTGATAGTCCTGAGATTGCTGGGACTTACAGCCGAGTGGATTAACAAAGGTTCTGTTTCCTGTGCCAGAGAGTTAAACTTGAATAACTGTGACCTGTTAGCCGTTTCATAGTCAGTGGTCTACTGCTGACCCTCTTTGCCTCTCACACTCTTCCCTTAAGTGAGCAAGCACGTCCTGAGCGTTTGCTGTGTTCCAGGTGCGGTTCTAAGCACTTTTACATTTGGAGAGGAACTTTTAACATCGTCCTTTCACAGGGATTGGTTAAGTGTGGGAGGACTGTGCCCATGGTTGAGGTCTGACTCTGGAGACTAACTTCTCCACCCAGTGCTTCAGTGCCTCCCTTGGTGGATGCTACTTCCTCCCCAGAACAGACCAAAGTTGTCAGATGGAAACTGAATTTCCTTCCACTGGATTTACAAGTCCACCTCCCTCTGCATCCCATCTTCCTTGCTTGTTTTGCTCAAGTCTACTGATTCAAATGTTAACCTCATCCAGAAACACCCTCCCAGCCACACACAGAAATAATGTGTAACCAAACATCTGGGCAGCCTGTGGCCACGTCAAGTTGACACACAGAATCACCCATCACGGTTATCAGCCATGCCTTTCTCTATGGCTATGTTGAGAATGCCCCTTTGCCTGCCTTCTTTAGGACTATACTCCATGACTAATGTCTTTCCTTTTTATTTTTAAGCCTCTTATTATCTACTAACTCCTTTGCTTAGTTAAGTATCTCCTACATTAAGAAAAGAAATTCCCCCTCCTCCCGTGTCCACCCAAACCCTTGGACCACCTCCTCACATGTATCTTCCACACTTACTGAAGGAGCCCTGTAAGTTCCTACTCTTATCTACCCACATTGCATTACTGCCTCTCCACAATGTGGTTTTACCACTGGCACCCCTTTGAATTTGGTCTTTCCATGGCCATGGTGGCCTCCATGCCAGTAAATTTAGCAAACACACTTTAGTCCTTATCTTCTTAGCCTATCTGAGCATCTGATAATGCTTCCCACTCCTTACTTGTAGAAACACTTCCTCTGGTTACTCTGGTGCCCCTCCAAAGTCTGTACACACACACACACACACACACACACATATATAGAGAGAGAAGAAATATAGGTATAAATACGAGTGTTATATGAGTGTGTGTGTATATATATATATGTACATACATACATACACACACTCATATATTTATACCCCTTTATCTCTATCCTATTCTTTTCCAAAGGAGGTGGATCATAGGTGGAGCCTGTGGCTCAAGGAGTAGGGCACTGGCCCCATATACTGGAGGTGACAGGTTCAACCCCCCGGCCCTGGCCAAAGACTGCAAAAAAAACCCCAAACAAACAACCAACCACAAAAAAAAAAAAAAAAGGAGGGGCATCAGAAGGTCAGTATCTGCGTTAGACTGGGTTCTCCAGAGAAACAGCAACAATCGGGTAGAGATATAGGTATAGATATAGAGTGTGTGCGTGCATGTGTATATACATATATGTATTATA
This sequence comes from Galago senegalensis, assembly GCA_963575145.1. Taxonomy (NCBI): domain Eukaryota; kingdom Metazoa; phylum Chordata; class Mammalia; order Primates; family Galagidae; genus Galago; species Galago senegalensis. The sequence continues at coordinate 2,917 of CAUYTI010068391.1, read as the reverse complement.
TATGTATATATATATATGTATATATAGACACATGCACTCATATATATATACACACACACACACTCACATATTTATACCTTTATCTGTACCCCATTGTGTCTGTTTCTCTGGAGAACCCAGTCTAACACAGATACTGACCTTCTTATCCCCCTCCTTTGGAAAACAAACCCCTCTTTTTCTTTTGGAAACTTCCCCTACCCTGCTGGTGGGGCTGTCCATGGAAAGGCTGATCTCTCTCCACCATCCACCACTTGGTCTGGCTCAAACTCCTGCTTAGGCAGATGCTTGTGTCTTGCTCCTTGTTTTCTACTCCTTGTTTCCATGTGTACTGGATCTTGGTTCCCAAAGTGTGGCCTCTGGGCCAATGGCATCAGCACCCTTTGGGAAGGTGCTAGAAATGCAGGTTGTAAGCCCCTCCCCCCTGCAGACTCACTGGACCAGAGCTCTGGGTGGGGCTCAGCAATCTCTCTTACTGAGGTTCCCAGGTGGTTGTGATGCGCAGTAAAGTTTGAGAACCACTGCACTAGCCTAGCATACCTATTTCTTGTTTTTGTTTTGTTAGGTTTATTGAAGTTTATAAACAGTACTTTTGCTTTTTTAGATATATAGTCCTATGGATTTTAGCAGATTTATACTATACAGTCAAGTAGTCACTATCATTAACGAGACATTGAAGGCTTGTATCACTCCCCCAAAGTTTCTTCATCCTCTTTTGCCTTTCATCAGTTCTCCTTATATTCCTGTTCCTGGCAGCCACTGATCTGGTTTCTGTTGGTATCGTTTTGCCATTTCCAGAATATCGTATGGTGTGTAGCCCCTTGAGACTAGCTTCTTTCACTTAGCACAATGCCTTCGAGGCTTATCTGTGGTGCTGTGTGTATCAGCACCACGCTGCTCTTTATTGCGGAGGAGCATTCCTTTATGTGGTGAGTTGAGTTTGTTTAATTGCTCACCAGTTGATGGAGCATTCGATGGTTTTCAGTTTTTGGTGACTATGAATAAAATTTCCATGAACATCCCCATGTGATCTTTGTATGGACACAGATCTTCATTTCTCTGGGGTAAATACTGAGGAGTGAGTTTGCTGGCTCATATGGTAAAAGTCAGTTTAACTTCTTAAGAAACAGTCTCTCAATGTGACTAGACTGCTGTGCTTTCCCATCAGCAATGGATACTTCCAGTTCCTACATGTTCTCTTTAGCACTCGGTATTGTCAGGGTTTTAAGTTTTAGCCATCCTAATAGAAGTATTTCTTGAATTTTTTTTCTGCCTCATTATTCCTCAGGGTGTGGTGGAGGGTGGGAAGGCCAGTGGAGAGGTGAATCACCCCAAGGTAGGTGCATTTGGGAGGAGCCCCATGTGGCCTGGGTCCATCCTCGCATCTTCTACCTGCAGAGAAGGAATGTTGGGATGAGAAGAGCATAATGATGCCACATGGCAAGCTTAGCTAGGCACACTGTGTTCCAGGCTGTGCCCTGTCTGGGACAGCTGCCAGTTGTTCAGTGTTGCCTATGGCTTGGGTAACCTTTATTCTCAGGTGCAATATCAAAAACCCAATTTTTGCCAAACATTTAAGTCATGTCTCCCGTATAACTTTTTCCCACCTTTAAGTCTGACATGTGAACTCTGTCTGGCTCTTATATTCATCTCTCAATCGATTCTAAATTTGGGATGGGGAAAGAGTTGTCTTAGTCTGTTCAGGCGGCTATATCAGAATACTATAGAAATTTGTTTCTCACATTTCTGGAGGCAGGAAATCAGGCAGGAGATCAGTCTGCTGGGAGCACTGGTGTCTGGTGAGGGCTCACTTCCTGGTTCACAGATGCCTTCTCCTCACTGCTCTCACACAGCGACGGGGCAAGAGAGGTCTCCAGGGTCTCTTACATAAGGACATGAATCCTGCTCCTCATGGCTTTGCCCTCATGACTGTATCATCCCCCCAAAGTCTCGCATTTTCTTACGATTGCCCTGGAGATTAGGTTTCAAGTTTTAATTTTACATATTTTGGGGGGGAGGGACAAAAGTAAGGGGAAGTGTCCTGGCCTTTATAATTGGTTTAGACTGGGTAAGACGGGATGGACCTGCTGGGAGCTATCTCTGCCATATTGTCCATAGATCTCGTCTGAGAATGAAGCCAACACTGGGGAGGCTGGGCTGAGAGATGGAGGGAGGAAAGAATGGGAGCAGCTGGGGTAGAAATGACATTGCTCTAATCCCTTGGTATACTTGAAATATACTACATATTTCATCCCCTAATTTTCTTAGCGATGGTGCACTAGTAAATCCCCTCTTATGGTTGAGTCAATTTGCACTGGGTTTCTGTTCTCATAAAGAGTCAATTGAGCATACGTGGGTGAGAATGTGGGCCCTGAAGATAGCCACCTGAGGTACTCTGCCATTTACTAGTTTGTGACCTTGGGAGAGTTACTTAATCTCTCTGTACCTTAGTTGCCACATCTACAATACAGAGATACTACCATGGTAGTGCAATATGGGGTATTGTAAGGATTTTATGAATTAACACCTGTCATCTGCTTAGGACTGTACCTGGCACATAGAATATATATGTTGGCTATGTTTTATTATTATTTTGATACAGAGTCTCACTCTGTTGCCTGGACTGGAGTGCCATGGTGTCAGCCTAGATCATAACAACCTCCAACTCCTGGCTTCAAGCTATCCTCCTGCCTTGGCCTCCTGAGTAACTGGGACTACAGGCACCCACTCCCATGCCTAGCTAATTTTTTCTGTTTTTTTTTTTTTTTTTTTTTGAAAAAGAGCCTCAAGCTGAGCCCCTGGGTAGAGTGCCATGGCTTCACTGCTCACAGCAACCTCCAACTCCTGGGCTCAAGCGAGTCTCCTGCCTCAGCCTCCCTAGTAGCTGGGACCACAGGCGCCTGCCACAACACCAGGCTAT